>OY744517.1:72657730-72837730 GCA_963556195.1 Sepiola atlantica
TTATTATTATTTTCATTCTTTTTATTATTATTTTCATTCTTTTTATTATTATTTTCATTCTTTTTATTATTATTTTCATTCTTTTTATTATTATTTTCATTCTTTTTATTATTATTTTCATTCTTTTTATTATTATTTTCATTCTTTTTATTATTATTTTCATTCTTATTATTTTCATTCTTATTATTTTCATTCTTATTATTTTCATTCTTATTATTTTCATTCTTTTTATTTTTATTTTCATTCTTTTTATTTTTCTTTTTATTCTTTTTCTTTTTCTTTTTATTCTTTTTCTTTTTTTCTTTTTCTTTTTATTCTTTTTATTTTTATTCTTTTCTATTTTATTCTTATTCTATTTTATTCTTTTTCTCTTATTCTATTTTATTCTTATTTTTCCTTATTCTTATTCTTTCTTAGTCTTTTGATGAAGAATAAGAATATCTCCAACCTGAAACCGTGTTGTTTGAAATTTGTTTATCAGTGTAACACTAAATGCTTTTCTCACCGCTTCCCCATAGAATGATAATTAAAAAGAAAATAAGTACTTAAATTGAAAAATATCTGTATGTAATAATTAAAAAAAGTATTGGAAATGAAGTAAATAAACGAATGGTGGAAGGAAGAGTAATGGTTGTATAGAAAGTGAGCAAAGTCTATTAGTTATGTTAATGGACACAATGTTTATGAGTCAACACTATCAGCAGCAAATAATTGTAGCCAATGGGAGCCTGTGTTGATTTAAATGTGTTCATCAGTGCAACGTCAAATGCTTCTTTAAATGCATCCCCATATAAGAAAAATAAAAGAAACAATGAAATTGAAAATTATATATAAAAGCAAAGCTGAAATTAATGAAAAAAGTAAGGGGTACAAAGCAAACAATTGAATGACGGAAAGAAAAGCCGGTTCACAAAAGAGAAATCAGTATGTGGGATTATTATAACTAACGTAGGCATTAATTTATAAATAATAAGAGGGTAAAAAAACCTATCAATTTGCCATTTTCTTTTGTTATTGTCATATCTAAATGAGAAAGGAAAGAAATAATATCAGATCATTCAGATGCATTCTGTATATATTCTGTGTATACATGGTCATCGAAATTCCAATTGTAACTGGCAGATTCTGTTCAGATGATCACACAGACTTGAAACGACCAGCTACCTAGCTATGTATGATAACTTTTCCGGAATGAGGACATAAGGCAAGTCTAGTTTCTTCATCTTTTATTCATCATCCCTAAAGATGATGGAAGCAGGCTTTCTAAGGGAACAATACAAATTGGACATACATTACTCATTCATTCATTCATGCATACATACAATGATTGTCCTTAACATACATCAATGTTCATATTGATACCTATCTACTACCCATCAAGAAATTTTGAACCCTATGTTTATACTGATTACATTTGTTATATTAAGCACTTCTCTGTTTCAAAATAAATCCATCAGATTAAAAACTTAATGTTAGATATACATGTGTGAAAATACTTGAGGTTTTTTTTTTATGAAATTTATAATCCTTTCTGCAATCCATCCATATTTGGTACAAATAAACTTCAATCTATGCCTGCTTGTCCACCAAGTTTTAGTCATAAATGTCCAACACTCTGTTTTATCACCATTCAATGATAAGCACACCTGGATATGGCGTGCAAAATTATCATCAATTCTGACACGCACCTCTCTTGACACTGTCTTGATTTTGACCGTGATGGCCCTTTTCAGTTCAGTGATAGTCTGGGATTGTTTTGATAGACATAATCTTTGAGATAATCACACAGATTTGAGGAGTTAAGGTCCGTCGAGTGTCAAGTTCTTTTAGAATCACATATCCTACTGATGAAACGATCAACAAAGTGTCTATATCATTAAAAGGCGATAGAATAAGGACCGTTGGACATTCATGACTGAAACTTATTGGCGAAATCATGCATAAACTGAAATTTATTTGAACCAAATATGATTGGATTCTCTAATTGTATTCCAATATTGTAACCCAACAGATATTGTTATCGAATTTCACTTCAACATTAAAGTTGATTAACAATACTTAACCGTATTAAATATGTATTTGAAGATAGTCACTGATGTTATAAGTGATCATTTCCTCTGTGTGTCTGTCTGAATGTTGAACACTTATGTGCTCCAAAATTACTTGACAGAATTGCACCACATTCAGCAAGAAAAACCCTCGGAATGTTATGTGTGGCATAGAGGATAAAACTTATAATACTACTACCCTATAATATAGGGTGACCCCCCCAAAAATGCCACCCATGGAATCATTAATGAAATTCACAATCCATTCTGCAATCCAACCATATTTGGTACAAATACACTTCAGTCTCTGCCTGACTTGTCCACCAAGTTTCACTTATGAATGTCCAACAATCTTTGTTTTATCACCATTCAATATGAAGCACACCTGGATACGATGTGCAAAATTGTCAATAACTCTGACATGCTCCTCTCTTGGCACTCCCCTCTGATTTGGGCTGCAATGTCTCTCTTCAGTTCAGGAATAGTCTGGGCATTGTTTTGATAGACATTATCTTTGAGATAACCCCACAGAAAAGCCTGGGAGCTTAAGATCTGGCAAGTGTGAATCCCATTCAGTATCACAGCTACTGATTAGACTATCAACAAAGTGTTCCCTCTCGATATTGAACAGCAATAAAACAAAGACTGTTGAACAAACAAAACTGTTGGATATTCATGACTGAAACTTGATGGACAAGTCAAGCATAGACTGGAGTTTATTTGTAAGAAATATGGTTGAATTGCAGAAATGGTTGTGAATTTTATTACCGATTCCATGAGAAGCATTGGGGGGGGGGGGGGTCACCCTGTAGGATTTTTGCTTTCAAATGCAACCATTGTTAAAGAAGGATTGTCTGAATTGGGGATTGTGTACACACTCAGTTTAATTACTTCCTGTTGACCTCCAATTACATATTAAATAAAACAAATACAAAAAAAAACAACTTCTTTATCTATTGTTCATGTGGCAAGCTATTAATTTCTGTGCAAATAAACGTTATCCTCCATTTTTTACTTGTTTTGAGATGGTCAGAGAAAATGTATGTTGATATGATGCTTGTTGTATTGGTAAAGAATGTGTGTGGAATCGGCCGAAAACAAATCCGACTCCATTCCTTGGCTTTTCGGCTCGAAGCAAAGTGTAGTCTCTGTTCTGATGCTACGTCATCTTTTCTGTCCTCTGTGAGCAAAGGAGAAATTTTTATTTGTGTTCCAATCCAGAGTGCCTCTTTTTGGGGAGATGGATTGTGTCTAATTCTGTCCTCGTGGGGAGGCAAGTAAATAGTAACTCTCAACTCGGGAGTCTATTTAAAAAAAAAAAAAATTTACCCCTCACCCCTGCAAAAATTGCTTACACTCAACTCCCTACCCCTTATATATATATATATATATATATATATATATATATATATATATATATAATTAGTTATACTTACCCAACGTTGTCTGAGACTTTTTACTTTCATTTTTCATTCGTTTATTGTCCCCTCCCTGTTCTGCTAATTAATTTCTTCTAAGAAAATATTTACATTTTTGAAAAGAAAATTCAATGAAGAAATATATATATATATATATATATATATATCCATCCATCCATCGGGTATCTTTAAATTTGGTATACTTTCGATTAGAAAAAATATTTATATTAACTATGATGGTTAATTTTACCAAATTATTATTAAAAAGAAAGGATTTTGAAAGTTAAATTTAAATATGGTATTGTTTGGTCATTAAATTATTAATTGAACCAAATTTAAAAAAAATTATAACTAAAATTAAGAAAATATAGTTTTTTTTAAATCTGGAAAGAAAAGCACAAAATAAAGTTTTTTACAATATCAACAGAAAGAGAGAGTGAGAGTAGATGGGAGGGAGGAGAGAAGTGGCTGTCGGTCTAGTGCCCTTGTGAAATGGATGAAAAACATTTCAGAAACCGAAATGCATTATTTGATAGATTTTATTTCTCAATGAAAAGCAATCAAAATCCATGCTAAAAAATAAATCTTTTTTCGAATTAATCACTTAACATTAATAAATTTTACATAAATCATGTTTACATTTAATAAGAAAAATTACTTATTTTTGTTTCTCTGTGAAGTCTGTTAGGATTTTGTTCAAGTTTAAACTACTTCTATTTTCAGCTTTAATCAATATAATTACCAAACTGTTTGAGCATGATTGCTGAATCAGCAATCTCTTTTAAATTTGCTACATTGGGGGTGTGGTTTAGAATTTCTGTTCAGGAAACTAACATGCAAATCCTCAAAAAGTATAGAAACTACCCTCTTTTTTTTCTTTTTTTTTCTTCCTTTTTTTCTTGCCCTGCTTATTTCTTTCTCAGCTTTCAAGAATCTTCTCTCATTTGTTCAATTTATAGCATTTATTTTTTAATTACTTTCTGAACAAATAAAACAAGAAGCAAAAGATTTGTCAATTGATCATCTCGCATGAATAAACCTGCAGGAAATAATTTCGATAATGGGAAGCAATCTCTCCTATAAGCATTTATGGTGCTTTTACAGTTTAGCGGATACTTTAAATCTCATTCATTCACTGTGGAGGTCCCCAGATGCCGGAGAGCATTCTACTCAAATAGCTTCTTTCCTCGTGCTGCTGGCCTCTGGAACTCCCTCCCTGCCCCCTGTTTCCCCGACAGTACTGACATGCAGAAATTTAAAACTAATGTAAACAGACATCTCGCTGCTCAGATCCCCATTTAAGCTGAACCACTAATCGTTCTCCTCTTTTCCTTTTTCTCAGTAGCCCCTTACGTTTACAGTGGCGTCCTGCCTTGTTTGGGGTGAATCATGTAAAAAAAATAAATAAATAAATAAAATAAAACAAATTGAGGAATATCTGTATGATGTACGTACCTGTCACGGGTTGAATAAATCCTATACCAAAAAGCACGTAAATTAATCAAGTAGTTTTTTTTTATAAAAAAAATTAGATTTTAGCCATGTATGAAGAGGACAGCCATTTTGAAAGTTTCCAAAGGGTGATTGAAAGTTTTAAAAGAAGGATAACCATAACTTCAAAAATCGCTCAATTTGATCACGTGACGTCAAGAGATACATTTAACTTTTCCCATTTTTTTAAATGAAAAATACTATTAAAAAAACAAACAGTTTCTGTAAGATAACACAGACGTACTATATAGGGTGGGCAAAAATAAGGGTCCTATTTTTAAAAATTCATAACTTTTTTATTTATTGATTTTTTTTTTTTAATTTTTTTTTTTTAGAATAAGTAAAGGACCCCTTCCGAAGCAAGCATGAGCTGTATTAGCCCTAAGGAACGTACCCTCATTTAGAAAACATTATTTTTGCTTAAAAAACTCAAAACAGTGTAAAAAACAATACTTTAGTTTTTGTAAGTTTTAAGAAGTGTTTTTCGGCTAAAATTTGTTTTGTTTATTTCAAAAAATCTCGGAAGGGTCAGTCTACACACACATAAAGTTTGGTGAGTTTAACTTTTATTTTGTGGAAGTTATTCAAATTCAAGTTATTCAAATTTAAAGATAGGACCCTTATTTTGGCCCACCCTGTATAAGACAAAATGAGATACATTTAACTTTTCCCCCTTTTAAAACTTTCAATCCCTTTTTGGAAACTTTCAACATGACTAAAATTTAATTTTCTTTCATAAAAATAAAAACTACTTGATTAATTTACGTGCTTTTTGGCATAGGATTTATTCAACCCGTGACAGATACGTACAGCATACAGATATTCCTCAGTTTGTTTTATTTAAACTATCCGTTAAACTGTAAAAGCACCGCATTTATTTATGAAAATTGAAACTTTTTATTTTTAGTTATGGAAAGCCCAATAGCTTTATACTTTCTCCAGCTCTGCTCAACCTTAGCCCAGTCTAATAATGTTAACCAGCAGTTACTATGGCATATACTAATATCCTAGTCTTTTTCACTCAGTCCTTTTTACACTGTTTTACTCTACATGTAACACAATGGGGCAGGAGACGTAATTTAGTCATAGAGTTTAATGACGAAGAAGAGAAGACTTGAAACAATATCTTTTTGTTAAAAAATTAGTAAAACACAATTGTGTTAGGAATATTCTATGACATCCATCAATGGACGATGCACGGAATAGATTATTAGGATTTGGTAAAAAAATATAATTTTAAAGTAGATTGAAACAAGAACATCCGAATTCCAACCAAAATGATCTTTTGGGTTCGAAAAAAAGAAAAATGTGTGAAATGGGGATGACGTAAGCGATATAGATGAATAGACAAACAGAAGAGAAAGCAGAAGTCAGAGCAAAAGCCAAACGAATTTATGTTCAGTCAGGCACACTTATACAGGCACACACACGCTTACAAGCAGGCATATAAGCTTTCGCAAAGATTTGCATAGCAAGCTAACTACTAAGCAACAACAAGCTGACCACTATATGTTATCGTGTTTATCAACCATTAATAACAAAGATAAAAAAAAATTAAAACCAGAAAGATAATAATTGTATGTGTTTTCTTTTGTGTCTTGTGTGAACTAACAAGAACTAAAAAATATAACAGTTGTTGACGATCCATTGAAAGTATTTGAGGAACTACAACAAACAGCGACAAAGCGAGCATAGTAAACAAAAGGACAACTGATCAAAACTACAGTCTGTCGGATTTTGATCCCCCTCATCGATAGATGTGTAATGTGAGTCTTAAAGACAGGCTTAGTTCTGATGACCTCAGAGGTAGATTAAATCTTGACAGTGTCGGGAGATGTGTGCAGAAGGGGAGACTTCGATGGTATGGCCACATTGAAAGAATGGATAAGAGTTCTTGGGTTAATAGATGTAGAACAGTTAACGTCCAGTTCACAGGAGAAGGCCAAGGAAAACATGGGAAGAAGTGATGCAAATGAACTTGAGAGAAAGAGGGATAAATAAAGACCTGGCCAGAGATAGATTAGTTTGAAAGCTGTCCAACATATGCTAGCATGTAAAACAGACGTTTAACCGAATATGATGATGAATGAAGTTACGTGACTATCTTACATAGATTCCTTCTTCATAACACTCATATTTTGTTCGTTTTTTTCCTATCTAATGCCTTTACCTCTGCTTATCATCATCATATTCGGTTTAAAATATTTTACATGCTGGCATGTGTTTGACAGCTTTTAGAAATTAAATTCCAAACTAACCTATTTCTGGCCAGGACATTATTTATCCCTCTTTCTCTCAATTCTATCCTTATCATTTACTCTCATGTTTCCTTGGCCTTTTCCTCCCAACTGACCATGCTACCTCAATTGTTCTACATCTATGAACTCAATAACTTATTCATTCTTTCAATGTGACCAAACCAATAAAGTCTCCTTTTCTGCACATATCTCCCTATACTGGGCAGATTTAATTTTCCTATGAAGTCATGCGATCTAAGCCTATCTTTAAGACTCCCATTGCACATTCTATCGTATCATTGTCGCATCATTTTTCTCCATGTAACATGTCTTCAACTCTCACTGTCTAAACATTACATATTAAAATCTACATTTTTATATTCTACACCTGTACTTGCATTGTCACTGCTTGGCTAATTATTAGATTGGGCTAATGTTCAGAACAGATGGAGAAAGGTTATTTGGGCCATCCATTACTATAAAAATCTGATTTCCATAAATTCTTGTAGGGTCTCTTGTGACATTTTTCATGGTGGTAGTTATCCGTCTACCAGTAGTGGACCGATAGTTGCTATCCTCCTCCTCCTCCTTCTCCTCCTCCTCCTCCTCCTCCTCAGATTGTTCAATGGAAGGAAAGATGGTTGGAGCTGGCAATAGTATGTTCAGAGGTAGGAATTGAATTGAAGCCAGCAGCAATGCAGTCACAAGTAACCTGATAATCAGTGTTGAATGCGATCTTAGCAGAGGAGCCTGTTTGGAACATGTTTATACAAATAGAAAAATAAGTAGTTAACAGCCGTTTCCTCTCCTTTTGTTTTCTTTAATCAATTTGTTATTCAAGTTGAAGGAAAACAATGGTTACAATAAATATACAATTCAATTGCATGAGGCAAAGCAAAAATATATACTATGGTGAGGCACCAATTTGAGATCTTTGCGAAGTGTAGTCGAATAATGTTAATGTTATCATTACTCCTAGGTTCGCTCTGATTTGCAGTGGTAGTACATATCAGGGTCCTGTTATCTGCATGATGAATACATATCTTATGATATTAAAAACTTGAAGTATAAAACCTTTTTTCAAAATTACTGGATTCGGCATAAAATAACACCAAAAGGGTTGACATGCCGTAAAAAAACACGAACAAGTAAGCAAATGCATAAGTCAATGTACAGAGAAAAAAAATAAGATATTACCAATAATAAAATGTTATAGCAGAAAAATAATAGTCCTTTTTCTAAAAATTGTAGAAATCTAATACATGAATTAAGGTCAGCCTCTTTATCATTTCTTTGTCATCTTCCTATAAAATCAATATTTGATTCTGGTTTGTCAGTTTTGCTTGTGGATCGTTGCAGCATGTTAAGAATAAAATGTAGTTCGATTTAATTTTTTTTTCAGAAAATACTTTGTCCGGCTCAGAATTATTTTCAAATGGCTGCCATCTTAAAAGAAGTAAAGTAACTCTCTATTCGTCCATACAGAGTTACTTCCCTTTGATTGTAACAAAAAATAATATTTTGAAACAACAAAAACAAAAAATAAAATAAACCCAGCATACTTTAAAAAAGGAAGAGCAAATCAAATTGCAAGTAAATACACTACTAGGCAATGCAAGGTAGTTGTAAATAATCCCAATCCATATAAACGATTCAAATAAACGTCAGTAGGTATATTTAAAAAGTGTACTGTCTCAGAACAGGTACAGAAGAAAGAAAAAAAAAAAAAAAAAAGTGATTTTAATTGTTTGTATCCGTATTTGTAACAAGTGTATCCCATAATGGCAAGAGTACACAAGTCTATACACTTCTCACTGGAAATGTGCAGTCATTTTATACAAATTACAAAATTTAACACAATCAAACAGTTTTATATTTTCCTTTAAAAAAGCGTTTTTGAATCACCTGCCTCATTGCTTTTTTTGTAATTAGGTATCCATTTAACCTGAAATATTTTTCTTTGTTATGCCAATCAGTCTTTTATCTAAAATTTTGAGTTGAGTGAATTAAATTTTACAAAGCATTGTTATATTTTCCATGCCATTTTTGCACTTTTTGATGGGGTGGGGTTGGGGTGATCTAATAATTATTATTTTATTTATTTTTTTACTAGAACAGTCACCACTTATCAAATCGAAAAACCATTTGAAGATAAGGGTTAATGAGATTGAATGAATGTCAGTTGAGCGATGAAGAACCTTATGAGAGGAAGATTGGGAATGATTGATGGAATGGACTGAGTTCGCATGCTTGTAGGAGCGCTTCCATGATGATTAATTTTCATTTACCACAAGATGACATTACATTTGTAAGGATTTTTCACTTGTTTGGAGCCTGCATTTTAGTTATACACTGAAAATTGTCTTCTGAACTAGTAGCACACAAGATGGCAAATTTTCTAATTTCTAACGAACTTTGAACAGTCATAATTCGGTGACTAATTGAGGTACTAAAATAAATTTGGTATTATTATTTATGTCTCCCAAAGATCTATGTTCCCACATTAAATTTTTTTTTAGATATCATGAAAATAAATTTTGGTTTTGGATACTTAATTATGTAAATATTTCACACTGTCGTCAAGAATGCCTACTATGTTAAGAATATATTTCTATAGAAAATGCAAGCTTTTGCAAGATCTGCTGAGGCAGGCGTTTCTGAAGTCTGTACGTTTTATAAGATCTGCATGATGATCCCTACACCCCCCCCCCCCACCGCCTAAGAAAAAAGGCAAGCAATTCCAAATCTTTGTGGATCTATTGTGGTCATTGCGTTAATAGTTTGGGGAAAGGTATAAACTAACAATCCTTTCCGCAGCTATGGAAAAGTATCAACTTAGTTCAGTTAATTCTATACCTTGTTTAATTATATGGAACGAGAGCAAGCTACCCTCGTAGGTTAAATAAAGAGTTCTGTTCGAAATTCCATACAGATTCACCTGAAGAAGGTTGGAGGGAACATCGGCTGAAACGTTGTGAGAATAACATCAAATATGAGAAGAGTAGTCCGAATAATCCAAAAAGATTTTCTTTAAAACCTAGATTATTATAAGAGTTTTTTTATTTTTTATTTTTAGAAACGCTTGTCTAAAAATTGCAAAGAAATTTATTGGGGAATTACATTCTTAAAGAAACCAATCCACTATGATTACCAAACTATTTTTACACCATAGATTTGTGATTATTTCTATTAAAGTTGAAGCAACACTGATCTTGTTTCATATCATGCTTAATTTGACTTTTAGCCATTAATATTTCTCTTGGTCAATTATGTTTCAATTTGTTCCCTTTTTCCCCCTTTTTTATTTATTTTTTTTACATCAGTTAAAATCTAATCCTCTTTATTGATTTTGACATCATTTCAACCGTTATTTTCTTGCTAAGTATTTTTGTTGCAAAGAAAGTACTGATAACACCCCGCTCGTTATACTATGAACTATAGACGTCGCGATCACCAATTTGTAGTAAGCTTCTTTTCGTAGGGAGAAATGAAGAATAGTCGTGTTGTATGAAGGAAAGAGTTGTTGCAAAGATATCCATCCTTCTGGCCTTGCGAGGTATGAAGAAAAACGGGTTACCATAGTTTGATTAGAAGGACAAACTTCTACAATTTAAACCAATTTTATTCATACAGTTTCATCAACAGAACAGACATAGTCAAGAAAGAGTTACGTAGGCAAGGATACTAAAATATGTTTAGTCAGTTGACATTGGGTCTCTCATCTTGCCTAGTCTTGTCATAGCTAAAGGCGAGAAAGGAAATGCGACGTCCTGGCACGTTGACAAAAGTCTTCTGACCAGGCAATGTATCAACCACTCTGCGAGTGAGAACAATAAAATAAATTGTAATTATGTAACTGCTACAGAATTATCCCGAGTAGCACATCCATGACGACGAGGAGTACGACAGTAGTAAGAGTAAAGCCGGGCCATTCCCTGTATACATTACAAGCCAACTTGTAACTATCTATTGCATTGTTCGCTTAGAGTAAGAAACCCTTTTATATTTGTATGTTAGCTATTTGAGTTGTTATTAAATACCTTCTTCGGATAACAGAGAGATTTTGCATCCACATCTCATAAAAATATTTATTAGCCTTATTCTGATAGTGCCGTTAGAAAAACTGCTTATCATTTTGGAATCGGTACTTTTTGATAAAAAACCGTTGCATACAAAGGGTTTTAAAATTTGCATTGTTCTGGAAATTGCTTTCTTATCTTTTTGAAACCATTTTTTTCTATTAATAAATGACGGATAACATTAAGCAAATAATATGAAAGTTTTCTTTTTTTTTAAATTCAATTTGTTATAAGCAACTTTTTAAAAGAAAAAAAAATACAAAACTCATTTTAAATACTAGGTGGGTGCCCATGGTACCACCCTGGTGAAAAATATTTGACCGCTATGTATCATTCCTCTTTATCCCAAACTGTGTTGTGGCTGGTTCTTTATAGGTGTAAATAACTCACTCACTAACCAGGTATATCGTCTATGTTGTCTTCAACAAGAGGTTTGACACTGTCTGGTTGTTCTTATGCCAAGTCTCCAGTGATCACGATTTTGGAGATTGACTGCATCCATTTGCCACTGCTTATAGCCTTGGCTGATCAATTCTTTCCATGTATTCTGAGGGTGCCCGGCTTTCTTTTTGCTGTCCAGTCGTAGGTCTCTACAAGTGCTGATATACCCCTTGCTTCTCTCAACATGCTCGAACCAGTGAAGATGGTTAGCCGTTATTAGGACGTCAAGTTTTGGGACTGCCAATTTCTCAAGTAGGGTGTCTGACTTAATGTTCTGGATCTGGTCTGGCTTTACGTTGCATATCCACCTAATTATTGCACTGCCATTTCTCTGGAGTTGGGCAAGTGAGGCTTGGGTGAGGGCCCAATACTTACTGCCATACAACATCACGTTTCTTATGCAGCTATCATAGACCTTACCCATGTAATAATTGGGATGTTAGGATTGGGAGAAGTTCTCTGAACTTTCCCCAAGCTGTCTTGACTGTGATGGTCGAACTTAGTCCGCAGCCACCTCTAGCATTCAGCATATCTCCTAGGTAGAAAAAGTTGTCTACCACCTCCAGGGTGTCCTCACCTATTTCAACTTCAGTGTAAAGGCTGGTAAATGAAAACGCCATTTTCTCAACTTGAATAACTATAAGAGAGGACATATATTTTCATTTACCACAAGATGACATTACATCTGTGAAGATTTTTCACTTATTCAAAGCTTGTATTTTTTTCTAATTTCCAACAAACTTTGAACGGTCATAATTTGGTGGCTAATTGCACTACAAAAATAAATTTGACATTGTTTATGTTTTGCAAAGATCTATGTGCCCACATTAAACTTTGTTAAATATAATGGAAATAACATTTTGGTTTGGGATACCTATTGAAATCCGTTTTTTTTTAACAAGAGAAAGCTGATTTTTGCCGAATCTCTGGAGCCTTATCTCCTTAATTTTTTCGTCTATTTGACTGGATTTTGTTTCTCTTTCTTTCTTAATATTTTTTCCTCCTCTCTCGCGCTTTATCTTTTTTTCTCTTTTTCTTGTTTTTCCTCTCTTCCTTACTGTTTTGTCTTGCCTTGCCTCTTTTTTCTCTCTTATAACAATTAACTGAAAATTCTAATTTTGCCGTGAAGGTTAAGACTTCAAACGATCCATAGTAGGGATAGGGGAGTTAGATGACTTTTGTTTCATCAAAGAATCACTTCCTGTCTCCTTCCTCCCACATGCATATTCAGTGACTTTCTCTTAATGATTATTACTTAAATGGACTCGACATATATTTGTTAACAATTGAATTCAACCATGTTGTAGTTTGCAGGGAATCAGTCCCATGGGATATTTTTTTTTGTTGAGGGAATGAGTGAAAAAGACTAAGATATTAGTACATGCCATAGTAACTGCTGGTTTAGCATTATTAGACTGGGCTTTTTTTATAAAAGAAAATTAAATTTTAGCCATGTACGAAGAGGACAGCCATTTTGAAAGTTTCCAAAGGAGGATTGAAAGTTTTAAAAGGGGGAAAAGTTAAATGTATCTCATTTTGTCTTATATAGTACATCTGTTATCTTTCAGAAATTGTGTTTTTTTAAAATTGTGTTTTTCATTTAAAAAAAATGGAAAGTTAAATGTATCTCTCGACGTCACGTGATCAACCATGTTTTAGTTTGCAGGGAATCAGTCCCGTAGGATATATATATTTTTTTTCGGGGGGGGGGGGGGCTGCACAGTTAATAAGATTTCTTGCAGTTCCCTTAGGTTCACGTGGTGTTCCTACCATGTCTTTTCTTTTACTCATGTTGCGCATTCCCTTGTGGCTGGTCAGTGTTTGTAGTTTATGTGGGTTAGTTTCTGCATTCGAGGATTTTCCTTACGATTTCAGTTGTTTTCATTATTGCTTTTCGTTGTACCACTATTATTATGATTGATGATGATGATGGTTATGATGTAGTAGCAAGTGGTTTATTATCTTTAGTTATGCTAGAAGAATGTCTTAAAAAATATTTCACAGTGGATGAATGTTCAAATATATAGTGGTAGTGTTTGTGAGCCAATGGGTCACGGGTACGTCTAGTTTTCATTGAAAAGAAATATGACAATTTTTAAAAAAGAATTCCCCAACTAATTTTTTCCTGCTTATGTTGTTTCAATTTCATCAGTATTTTTCTTCAAAAATATCAGATGTGGATAGTCGTCAACTTCAGGTCGAATATTTTTTTTTCAATCGACTATTGAAAAAAAAAATATCCGACCCGAAGTTGACGACTATCCACATCTGATATTTTTGAAGAATGAAAGTTTAAAACTTATCAAGTTAAATATGACATTTGTTTTTATTTAGTGAGATATGTGACTGCCCCCCCCCCCCACACACACACCAACTAATCTATTCTCTATGGAATAATCTCCCGCTCTTACTAATAATCTCTTATGATTGAAATAAGCATGTCAATTTATTTAATCCATCCTTGTCAAGGACATCCATCATAAAGTTCGCTAGTGATCATCTTTTTTTATTGTCTTTTCTGTAGTTTTAGTTCAAACGCTTTACAAGATTACTGATAATAACCAACAAAGATAAAAAATTAGATATTTAATTTTTCATCTTCCGCTCAATTCTCCCTAGGAACCTTGCTATCTTTCAGAGATTTTTTTCTTCTCTGAATGCGTGGCAATATTAAGAGGTGCTCGACTGAGCTCCTGTCTTTGGTTCTTCCTAATAAGAGTAAGACATTCAAAGCAAGAACTCGTCTTCCTTCCACAACGAAAAGACTTTACTTTCCTCTTCCCTGTGCCTAGCGTCAGGCGTGATTTCCATGGACAAAGTTTCTTTGCAAGGGCTTCCCACCTGTGGAACACATTGCTGCTAGACTGCTTCTCTGCTGATTACAACTTGGTCGTCTTCATATCCAATGTAAACAAATTCTTGTCATGGACCGTCTCAAAAGTAATCAAACACAGTTTGTGCCACCATTAATCAATGTGAGTACTCCCATAGTGTTTCTTTATCTTTCAGCTGACAATCTTTCTCGTCTCATTAACCCTTATCCTCGAGTGGCTCTTGGCCTTGGTAAGTGGTGACCCAATAGTCAACAACAAACAAAAAGCTTCAGTCTTAGTTTCTCACCATCTTTAGATTGAATGAAATACTGATTTTGAACGAATTGGCACTTTTTAAAATGTATCTTATCATTCGTGGCCTTTTGGTCGCGATCAAAGTGTAGTATCTGTTCCGATGGATACTGCACCACATAGACTGGTATTGTTTTGGCCTTCGGGGCTTGATTTACGCCGGTGTATGGGTCTGTCCTGTGCAGTTCTTGGAGGTTCACCCTCCCAGGCTTTGCCTCCCCTCTTTGGGGAGGAGTAAGTTTATTGCTTACTGCCTGAGGCACCCCTACTGGGGAATGCCGACGGGGCTGCTCAGGCAATTTTTAAATGGCCAGGTTGCTCACCTCTCGAGCGCTGGCTTATCTAATCCCACTTTCCCGACCTTGTCACATCTTACCGCTGTGGGAGGTAGATAAATAACTTATCATCTCTGACCGGATTTGTTTGTTGGTTAGGCTTCAGCTAGAAATAGCATTTTCATTGATAAATGCTAAGATTGAACATTTTATGTGCATCCGAGCATCTCAAACAAAATCTCTGTCAGTCGATTGGTTTGTCGCGCTTAAGTTTAAAATACCATTTTCCAGGCGAAATACGCACATTGAGATGCATCTTCAGCATATGCGGGGTTTTTTTTTGTCAGTTTTATCTAAATTTTTGCCTGAAGAGATTTGACCAAGTTTTGCTTCTTAAACTGAAATGTTTGCATATATGTCAGAAAATATGTTTGTATAAATAAAAATTTTTACCAAATTAATATTCAGCATAATCACGTTGACACACCAGTTCTCGTTAGATTACAAAAGTTAAGCAACGTTAAGTCTGGTCAGTATCAGATTGGTGATCATTTGAGAATACCAGCTGCTGTGTGTGGGAGGACGGTGACACTTTCTGGCAAAAACTGCAGCCCTGAAGATGCCTTTAGCAAGAACTTTGGTATAACCTGCTAAAACCACACATGTGATAACACAGCAGAACGATCGATCCCCTGGGTGAAGTTCTGTTCTCTAGCATGTGGCGAATCTCTCTGAAGTATACACATGAATAGATAAATGAACGCAATATACAGCTCTACTTGTTATTGAGCACTTTTGATATAAATACTATACAATATATATATCCATCTCACTATATGAGAGAAGATACAACACAATCGGTTGGTTTGAATGTGCGATTTTAGTAGAGCATAATCACATTCACGCACCGGTTCGTGTTGGATCACTGAAGTTAAGTGATGTTCAGCTTGGTCTGTACAAAATGGGTGACCATTTGGGAATATTAAGCGCTGTATGTCATCTCCATGACCGGGATTATACATGCGGCTGGGGACCACATGTGAATTTGATAGTCTTTAGAAACTTCCTCCTTCAGAGGAATCCAGCTGTAGCGTTTGCTACCTTGTCGATTGTTATGTGAATCCATTAGTATTCGGCTCGCGACGTAACTTTCATATACATAACAATGCAAGTAAAGAACACAAGAAATAAATAAGAGGGACACAAACTGTTGTGTGCACTTCGATCGCTTCGTCGTAAGAGGACGAAAACCACGTAAGCATTTACTTATATACGCATGAGAAATATACAAGGGAGATAACTACAGAATGTAAGGGAGGTAATTAGGACACACTTGTTGTCGTTTCCAAATGTACGACACTACACCAGCTCAGCCTGCCCAGGGTGAATACCACACCAGGTAATGTGGGATTTTGCATGCATTTCTGCAGCTGAAGACAACCTATTCTTATCTCTTGCTCTTGCACTCTGCATTCTGTTTTGGGGAGTTCTTTACTCTGACTCCTGGTTTAGTGCTATCGGGGAGTTGCTGCTACGTTGCAGAGGAATTTAATCATCAATCCTCAATAATTCTATCCAGAACAAGATTTTAGTTCACCAATACTATTGGAAAAGGTATGAATCCACAATCCCCCCCCCCCCCAACTATGAGTAAAATAGCAACTTGTGTTCAATTAATCATACACAATAAATCGTTGGGAATAGATGTTGTGCCTTCATAATCATCATATTCGTTTTACATGCTGGCATGTGTTGGACGGCTTTAAGAAATTTACTACCAAACTAACCTATCTCTGGCGGGTCTTTATCCCTCAACTCTATTTTTATTACCTCCTCCAACGTTTTCCTTTGCCTTTCCCTGTGAACTGAACCTGTTACTTTAACTGTGCCAAATCTACTGACCCAAGAACTCTCATCCGTTCTTTCAACGTGGCCATTCCCTGTTCTGCACAAATCTCCATATACTGTCCAGATTTAATCTTCTTCTCAATTCTTCAGAACTAAGCCTGTCTTCAAGATTCGCATTACACATCCATCATAATTCTCATATCATTTCTCACCATGCAACGCATGCCCTCAATCCTAATTGGCCAGGTTTTATTAAATAACTTCAAAAAGGGGTTGATATGCCATAAAACAGATAAACCAAATTAGATTTGAGTGTCTCTACCCAAGGAAATCTAATAGTTATTTTAAAAGCTACAACCTGAATCATACGGATGAAAATGTAATACTACTTCATGAATAAATACATGAATCAGAAGAAAAAAAAGAAATAAAAAATCTAGTGTATAAATATAGATATTATTAGATGTTTTTATTTTCTTTTGTACATTTAACCAGACTGATATAGATATGATGCTCATAGGATAGTATTAGCAGACAAGAGTATGCCAAACAAAACAAGTTATTAGCAATCTAACTTCACAAATAATATATATTTCTATTTATATAAAGTTAGGTACGTGTATATGTTTATATATTTGTCTGCACAGGATTCACTCCTAAACTAATAAACTGAACATTAGGACAGATACTACACTTTGCTCCTAACCAAAACGCCTAAGAAAAGTTTGAACTATATTTTCATATTTGTTGATCAACTCTGTTCATCTTAATGCTAAAAAAGCCCTGTTTGAGACATTGTTCTTTAGCAACGAGACCAATTGTCGACCTGATTGATTGATATCCTTAAAAGAACAAATCAAATAGTCTACTTGCTGTGAGATCTTGACACTTCATTTGATATTCCTTATATCGTTGCAAAATTATTGAAGATTACTTCATATAGTATTGATTTTTTTTTTTATAACTTTGCTTTTGTTTTCATTTTATCGTTCGTGAAAACTGCTTTTGCGATGTTTACACATTCATTCTCTATTGTTTAAACCACTTTTCTTGTATTTCCCAGATATGGATCTTAGGAAAGGCATTTTTGAATCAGAAACTCGTTTCCCCTTTTCATTAATTTTCCTCATTTGTTTTTCTACGTTTATTCATTTTATCATGCAATGCTTGTTGATCTGGTTTATGATTTTGAATTATAACTTATTGTTGATGACTTACTGATAGACCTTATTACTGTTCTTTTCTCTCTCCCTCCTTTCTTCTCTCGCTCTCCTCCTTTTCTTCTCTCGCTCTCCTCCCTTTCGTCTCTAGCTCTCGCTCTCCTCCCTTTCGTCTCTAGCTCTCTCTCTCCTCCCTTTCGTCTCTAGCTCTCTCTCTCCTCCCTTTCGTCTCTAGCTCTCTCTCTCCTCCCTTTCGTCTCTAGCTCTCTCTCTCCTCCCTTTCGTCTCTAGCTCTCTCTCTCCTCCCTTTCGTCTCTAGCTCTCTCTCTCCTCCCTTTCGTCTCTAGCTCTCTCTCTCCTCCCTTTCGTCTCTAGCTCTCTCTCTCCTCCCTTTCGTCTCTAGCTCTCTCTCTCCTCCCTTCTCTTTCTCTCTCTCCTCCCTTCTCTTTCTCTCTCTCCTCCCTTCTCTTTCTCTCTCTCCTCCCTTCTCTTTCTCTCTCTCCTCCCTTCTCTTTCTCTCTCTCCTCCCTTCTCTTTCTCTCTCTCCTCCCTTCTCTTTCTCTCTCTCCTCCCTTCTCTTTCTCTCTCTCCTCCCTTCTCTTTCTCTCTCTCCTCCCTTCTCTTTCTCTCTCTCCTCCCTTCTCTTTCTCTCTCTCCTCCCTTCTCTTTCTCTCTCTCCTCCCTTCTCTTTCTCTCTCTCCTCCCTTCTCTTTCTCTCTCTCCTCCCTTCTCTTTCTCTCTCTCCTCCCTTCTCTTTCTCTCTCTCCTCCCTTCTCTTTCTCTCTCTCCTCCCTTCTCTTTCTCTCTCTCCTCCCTTCTCTTTCTCTCTCTCCTCCCTTCTCTTTCTCTCTCTCCTCCCTTCTCTTTCTCTCTCTCCTCCCTTCTCTTTCTCTCTCTCCTCCCTTCTCTTTCTCTCTCTCCTCCCTTCTCTTTCTCTCTCTCCTCCTTTCTCTTTCTCTCTCTCCTCTCTTCTCTATCTCTCTCTCCTCCCTTCTCTTTCTCTATCTCTCTCTCCTCCCTTCTCTCTCTCTCTCTCTCCTCCCTTCTCTCTCTCTCTCTCTCCTCCCTTCTCTTTCTCTTTCTTTCTCTCTCTCTCTCCTCCCTTCTCTTTCTCTCTCTCTCTCTCCTCCCTTCTCTCTCTCTCCTCCCTTCTCTTTCTCTCTCTCTCTCTTTCCTCCCTTCTCTTTCTCTCTCTCTCTCTTTCCTCCCTTCTCTTTCTCTCTCTCTCTCCTCCCTTCTCTTTCTCTCTCTCTCTCCTCCCTTCTCTTTCTCTCTCTCTCTCCTCCCTTCTCTTTCTCTCTCTCTCCTCCCTTCTCTTTCTCTCTCTCCTCTTTCTTTTCATACTACTAGCTATAAAACTGTAGAAGATATGTAAATATGGAAATTGACATACCCAGGTACTGTACAAATATTGCTCAAGGAACAGGTATAAACTAGTTATAATAAAAAGACAAATGTTTTTTTTAATATTTCATGTTTAGAGAATAAACTAGTGTGTGTGCAAGACAATGTAGATGGATGAGAACTCTGATGTGAAGAAAGTATATTTGGATGACGAATCTATTGAATGTTGAAATTTTGTTACCTTGGTGATTCCATTGGAGCACAGGGTGGAGCAGGTGCTAATTTGATTGCAAGAGTTAGGAGTGGATGGAGTAAGTCCAGGGATCTTCTGCCATTACTACCCAGCAGAGCGTTACCACTGTCAACCAAGGGAAGAGTATGTCAGGCATGTGTACGCAGTATGATTATATATGGAAGTAAAACCTTACCAGTGAAGGTTGAGGACATGTATTGCATGAAGTGAAATGGTATGAGAATGATACAAGTAATATGTAATGTGAGTCTTCAAGACAGACTTAGATGTGATGACCTCAGAGGAAAATTAAATCTAGACAGTATAGGGAAATGTGTTCAGAATAGACTTTTGATGGCATGCCCATGTTGAAAGAATGGATAAGAGTTCTTGGGTTAGTAAATGTAGAACAGTTGAGGTAGCTGGTTCAGTTCATAGGGTATGGCCTAGGGATACATGGGAGGAAGTGATAAGAATGAACTTGAGAGATAAATAAAGATCTGCCCAAAGATAGGTTAGTTTAAAAGTCAATTTCTAAAAGCTGTTCAACTCATGCCATCTTATAAATTTGACGTTAAACCGAATATAATGATAATGCTGATGTTGTTCTTTTTAAACTGCAACAAAATCAGTAGTTATTAGAATTCCGGAATCGAAACAAATCTAGAGATGTCTTGAGGAAATGGAATTTCATATCACATCGTTTTTTCTTTCTTCTGTTATTCATGGAACTTTTATTTTCATTTGTGTGAACCTGATGTATAAGAGTTGGTTATGTTGTTTTGAATATTTCCTGTATCATGAAATGAGAAGTGGGCTAATTAGTACTATCTTGCATACCATCTTTCTCGTATAAAAGAAGGAAATACCATTCTTGCTCCTGACAAACATTAGTGGTCAAGTGCTGGTAGATTGGGCTAATCAATTATACCCCCCCCTTTTTTTTTCCTTCCAAGTATTACACATTTACACATATTTTTTCTCTACTTTGGATGCAACATTTTTTTTTACTTTCATACTTAAGGTTATGTGTTTGTATGGGCAAATATCGTATTTAATAAATAGTTTATAATTATCTATGGGGCTCAGAACAAAAAAAAAAAAATCAACTGAGAAAAATCAATCCCGAACAAGATTTGAAACTTTTGATTAAGAATTGGAACCATTTTTCAGCTATTGTCTGCCATAATTTGCAAAAGGTGGTGAGCCAGTTAAAAAACTATCTATATATGTAATGAATGAGTATAAGAAGTCCGAGTATGCTTAAAGAAGCTTTATTCTACCAAGATCTACACAGGGGTCGGGTGTCTGTGAGAATAATGGCTGCCGAGAGAAAAAAATGAACAAAGACACACACACACACACACACACACACACATTTTCAGAAAGCATAACGGGAGATGGAAGAGTCCTTTTTATTTTCATCACATTATACTTCCAAAAATTCCTATCGAAGGAGTTGACTGAAAAAGAAAAATCTGACTCTAGAGTCAGTTTTAAGAAATCCAATTCCGACTAAAATTGCTGACTCTCGATTCCAACTCCCAATCTGAAAATAAGCCAATGATCAAATCCAAAGTCAGTTTTAAAAATATGTCTTCCCATCTGTGAAACACGTTACAGCGGGATTGCTTTCCTGCGGGCTACAGCGTGGTCATCTTCAAATCCAATGTCAATAAATACATCCTCATAAGTAATCAAATTTTTATTAATTCCATTGATTAATTTCAATCCTCTTATAATATTCATCACCATTCAACTAACAATCTATCCATCTCATTAACTCTTGTTCTCGAGTAAATAACAAATTAAGAAAACACAAAATTCTCGCCTGATTCCTCTAATCAAAATTGAAAACAATTCCTGGAAATAAATATTTCTTAATATGACCAAACCCAACACATCAGAGGATTTGCTGAAAGCACTACATTTGCCCAGCATGGAGGTTATCCTAACGACGAATCGGCTATGCTGGTATGGTCAAGTGGAGCGTTCGTCCTCCTGGATAAGCTGTTAAAGAAGCATGGGTGTCTTAAATCACAGAAAGGTTGGCCGGTTAAGGAAGACTTGAGCAAGTGATTAGATAAGACCGCATAGAGGGGAATTTGGAGACGGTTGACCCACTGAACCATGAGGACTGGAGAGTGAGCTTACATAATATCAGAAAATGTCTGACCCCTGAACAGAGGGGAAAAATGATGTTGAATGAATAAAAGTAGTAGAAGAAGAATACTTATAAAATAGGTGTAATGAATGTGAAGATGAAAGAATACTTATAAAATAGGTGTAATGAATGTGAAGGTGAAAGAATACTTATAAAATAGGTGTAATGAATGTGAAGGTGAAAGAATACTTTCTTATAAAATAGGTGTAATGAATGTGAAGGTGAAAGAATACTTTCTTATAAAATAGGTGTAATGAATGTGAAGGTGAAAGAATACTTATAAAATAGGTGTAATGAATGTGAAGGTGAAAGAATACTTTCTTATAAAATAGGTGTAATGAATGAGAAGATGAAAGAATACTTTCTTATAAAATAGGTGTAATGAATGTGAAGGTGAAAGAATACTTTCTTATAAAATAGGTGTAATGAATGTGAAGGTGAAAGAATACTTTCTTATAAAATAGGTGTAATGAATGTGAAGGTGAAAGAATACTTTCTTATAAAATAGGTGTAATGAATGTGAAGGTGAAAGAATACTTTCTTATAAAATAGGTGTAATGAATGTGAAGGTGAAAGAATACTTATAAAATAGGTGTAATGAATGTGAAGGTGAAAGAATACTTTCTTATAAAATAGGTGTAATGAATGAGAAGATGAAAGAATACTTTCTTATAAAATAGGTGTAATGAATGTGAAGGTGAAAGAATACTTTCTTATAAAATAGGTGTAATGAATGAGAAGATGAAAGAATACTTTCTTATAAAATAGGTGTAATGAATGTGAAGGTGAAAGAATACTTTCTTATAAAATAGGTGTAATGAATGTGAAGGTGAAAGAATACTTTCTTATAAAATAGGTGTAATGAATGTGAAGGTGAAAGAATACTTTCTTATAAAATAGGTGTAATGAATGTGAAGGTGAAAGAATACTTATAAAATAGGTGTAATGAATGTGAAGGTGAAAGAATACTTTCTTATAAAATAGGTGTAATGAATGAGAAGATGAAAGAATACTTTCTTATAAAATAGGTGTAATGAATGTGAAGGTGAAAGAATACTTTCTTATAAAATAGGTGTAATGAATGTGAAGGTGAAAGAATACTTTCTTATAAAATAGGTGTAATGAATGTGAAGGTGAAAGAATACTTTCTTATAAAATAGGTGTAATGAATGTGAAGGTGAAAGAATACTTATAAAATAGGTGTAATGAATGTGAAGGTGAAAGAATACTTTCTTATAAAATAGGTGTAATGAATGAGAAGATGAAAGAATACTTTCTTATAAAATAGGTGTAATGAATGTGAAGGTGAAAGAATACTTTCTTATAAAATAGGTGTAATGAATGAGAAGATGAAAGAATACTTTCTTATAAAATAGGTGTAATGAATGTGAAGGTGAAAGAATACTTTCTTATAAAATAGGTGTAATGAATGTGAAGGTGAAAGAATACTTTCTTATAAAATAGGTGTAATGAATGTGAAGGTGAAAGAATACTTTCTTATAAAATAGGTGTAATGAATGTGAAGGTGAAAGAATACTTATAAAATAGGTGTAATGAATGTGAAGGTGAAAGAATACTTTCTTATAAAATAGGTGTAATGAATGAGAAGATGAAAGAATACTTTCTTATAAAATAGGTGTAATGAATGTGAAGGTGAAAGAATACTTTCTTATAAAATAGGTGTAATGAATGTGAAGGTGAAAGAATACTTTCTTATAAAATAGGTGTAATGAATGTGAAGGTGAAAGAATACTTTCTTATAAAATAGGTGTAATGAATGTGAAGGTGAAAGAATACTTATAAAATAGGTGTAATGAATGTGAAGGTGAAAGAATACTTTCTTATAAAATAGGTGTAATGAATGAGAAGATGAAAGAATACTTTCTTATAAAATAGGTGTAATGAATGTGAAGGTGAAAGAATACTTTCTTATAAAATAGGTGTAATGAATGAGAAGATGAAAGAATACTTTCTTATAAAATAGGTGTAATGAATGTGAAGGTGAAAGAATACTTTCTTATAAAATAGGTGTAATGAATGTGAAGGTGAAAGAATACTTTCTTATAAAATAGGTGTAATGAATGTGAAGGTGAAAGAATACTTTCTTATAAAATAGGTGTAATGAATGTGAAGGTGAAAGAATACTTATAAAATAGGTGTAATGAATGTGAAGGTGAAAGAATACTTTCTTATAAAATAGGTGTAATGAATGAGAAGATGAAAGAATACTTTCTTATAAAATAGGTGTAATGAATGTGAAGGTGAAAGAATACTTTCTTATAAAATAGGTGTAATGAATGTGAAGGTGAAAGAATACTTTCTTATAAAATAGGTGTAATGAATGTGAAGGTGAAAGAATACTTTCTTATAAAATAGGTGTAATGAATGTGAAGGTGAAAGAATACTTATAAAATAGGTGTAATGAATGTGAAGGTGAAAGAATACTTTCTTATAAAATAGGTGTAATGAATGTGAAGGTGAAAGAATACTTTCTTATAAAATAGGTGTAATGAATGTGAAGGTGAAAGAATACTTTCTTATAAAATAGGTGTAATGAATGTGAAGGTGAAAGAATACTTATAAAATAGGTGTAATGAATGTGAAGGTGAAAGAATACTTTCTTATAAAATAGGTGTAATGAATGTGAAGGTGAAAGAATACTTTCTTATAAAATAGGTGTAATGAATGTGAAGGTGAAAGAATACTTTCTTATAAAATAGGTGTAATGAATGTGAAGGTGAAAGAATACTTTCTTATAAAATAGGTGTAATGAATGAGAAGATGAAAGAATACTTTCTTATAAAATAGGTGTAATGAATGTGAAGGTGAAAGAATACTTTCTTATAAAATAGGTGTAATGAATGTGAAGGTGAAAGAATACTTTCTTATAAAATAGGTGTAATGAATGTGAAGGTGAAAGAATACTTTCTTATAAAATAGGTGTAATGAATGTGAAGGTGAAAGAATACTTATAAAATAGGTGTAATGAATGTGAAGGTGAAAGAATACTTTCTTATAAAATAGGTGTAATGAATGTGAAGGTGAAAGAATACTTTCTTATAAAATAGGTGTAATGAATGTGAAGGTGAAAGAATACTTATAAAATAGGTGTAATGAATGTGAAGGTGAAAGAATACTTTCTTATAAAATAGGTGTAATGAATGAGAAGATGAAAGAATACTTTCTTATAAAATAGGTGTAATGAATGTGAAGGTGAAAGAATACTTTCTTATAAAATAGGTGTAATGAATGTGAAGGTGAAAGAATACTTTCTTATAAAATAGGTGTAATGAATGTGAAGGTGAAAGAATACTTTCTTATAAAATAGGTGTAATGAATGTGAAGGTGAAAGAATACTTATAAAATAGGTGTAATGAATGTGAAGGTGAAAGAATACTTATAAAATAGGTGTAATGAATGTGAAGGTGAAAGAATACTTATAAAATAGATGTAATGAATGTGAAGGTGAAAGAATACTTTCTTATAAAATAGGTGTTGTGAAGGTGAAAGAATACTTTCTTATAAAATAGGTGTAATGAATGTGAAGGTGAAAGAATACTTTCTTATAAAATAGGTGTAATGAATGTGAAGGTGAAAGAATACTTTCTTATAAAATAGGTGTAATGAATGTGAAGGTGAAAGAATACTTTCTTATAAAATAGGTGTAATGAATGTGAAGGTGAAAGAATACTTATAAAATAGGTGTAATGAATGTGAAGGTGAAAGAATACTTTCTTATAAAATAGGTGTAATGAATGTGAAGGTGAAAGAATACTTTCTTATAAAATAGGTGTAATGAATGTGAAGGTGAAAGAATACTTATAAAATAGGTGTAATGAATGTGAAGGTGAAAGAATACTTTCTTATAAAATAGGTGTAATGAATGAGAAGATGAAAGAATACTTTCTTATAAAATAGGTGTAATGAATGTGAAGGTGAAAGAATACTTTCTTATAAAATAGGTGTAATGAATGTGAAGGTGAAAGAATACTTTCTTATAAAATAGGTGTAATGAATGTGAAGGTGAAAGAATACTTTCTTATAAAATAGGTGTAATGAATGTGAAGGTGAAAGAATACTTATAAAATAGGTGTAATGAATGTGAAGGTGAAAGAATACTTATAAAATAGGTGTAATGAATGTGAAGGTGAAAGAATACTTATAAAATAGATGTAATGAATGTGAAGGTGAAAGAATACTTTCTTATAAAATAGGTGTTGTGAAGGTGAAAGAATACTTTCTTATAAAATAGGTGTAATGAATGTGAAGGTGAAAGAATACTTTCTTATAAAATAGGTGTAATGAATGTGAAGGTGAAAGAATACTTTCTTATAAAATAGGTGTAATGAATGTGAAGGTGAAAGAATACTTTCTTATAAAATAGGTGTAATGAATGTGAAGGTGAAAGAATACTTATAAAATAGGTGTAATGAATGTGAAGGTGAAAGAATACTTTCTTATAAAATAGGTGTAATGAATGTGAAGGTGAAAGAATACTTTCTTATAAAATAGGTGTAATGAATGTGAAGGTGAAAGAATACTTATAAAATAGATGTAATGAATGTGAAGGTGAAAGAATACTTTCTTATAAAATAGGTGTAATGAATGAGAAGATGAAAGAATACTTTCTTATAAAATAGGTGTAATGAATGTGAAGGTGAAAGAATACTTTCTTATAAAATAGGTGTAATGAATGTGAAGGTGAAAGAATACTTATAAAATAGGTGTAATGAATGTGAAGGTGAAAGAATACTTATAAAATAGGTGTAATGAATGTGAAGGTGAAAGAATACTTTCTTATAAAATAGGTGTAATGAATGTGAAGGTGAAAGAATACTTTCTTATAAAATAGGTGTAATGAATGTGAAGGTGAAAGAATACTTTCTTATAAAATAGGTGTAATGAATGTGAAGGTGAAAGAATACTTTCTTATAAAATAGGTGTAATGAATGTGAAGGTGAAAGAATACTTATAAAATAGGTGTAATGAATGTGAAGGTGAAAGAATACTTATAAAATAGATGTAATGAATGTGAAGGTGAAAGAATACTTTCTTATAAAATAGGTGTAATGAATGTGAAGGTGAAAGAATACTTTCTTTTAAAATAGGTGTAATGAATGTGAAGGTGAAAGTATACTTTCTTATAAAATAGGTGTAATGAATGTGAAGGTGAAAGAATACTTTCTTATAAAATAGGTGTAATGAATGTGAAGGTGAAAGAATACTTTCTTATAAAATAGGTGTAATGAATGTGAAGATGAAAAAATACTTTCTTATAAAATAGGTGTAATGAATGTGAAGGTGAAAGAATACTTATAAAATAGGTGTAATGAATGTGAAGGTGAAAGAATACTTTCTTATAAAATAGGTGTAATGAATGTGAAGATGAAAAAATACTTTCTTATAAAATAGGTGTAATGAATGTGAAGGTGAAAGAATACTTATAAAATAGGTGTAATGAATGTGAAGGTGAAAGAATACTTATAAAATAGATGTAATGAATGTGAAGGTGAAAGAATACTTTCTTATAAAATAGGTGTAATGAATGTGAAGGTGAAAGAATACTTTCTTATAAAATAGGTGTAATGAATGTGAAGGTGAAAGAATACTTTCTTATAAAATAGGTGTAATGAATGTGAAGGTGAAAGAATACTTATAAAATAGGTGTAATGAATGTGAAGGTGAAAGAATACTTTCTTATAAAATAGGTGTAATGAATGAGAAGATGAAAGAATACTTTCTTATAAAATAGGTGTAATGAATGTGAAGGTGAAAGAATACTTTCTTATAAAATAGGTGTAATGAATGTGAAGGTGAAAGAATACTTTCTTATAAAATAGGTGTAATGAATGTGAAGGTGAAAGAATACTTTCTTATAAAATAGGTGTAATGAATGTGAAGGTGAAAGAATACTTATAAAATAGGTGTAATGAATGTGAAGGTGAAAGAATACTTATAAAATAGGTGTAATGAATGTGAAGGTGAAAGAATACTTATAAAATAGATGTAATGAATGTGAAGGTGAAAGAATACTTTCTTATAAAATAGGTGTAATGAATGTGAAGGTGAAAGAATACTTTCTTATAAAATAGGTGTAATGAATGTGAAGGTGAAAGAATACTTATAAAATAGGTGTAATGAATGTGAAGGTGAAAGAATACTTTCTTATAAAATAGGTGTAATGAATGTGAAGGTGAAAGAATACTTTCTTATAAAATAGGTGTAATGAATGTGAAGGTGAAAGAATACTTATAAAATAGATGTAATGAATGTGAAGGTTAAAGAATACTTTCTTATAAAATAGGTGTAATGAATGAGAAGATGAAAGAATACTTTCTTATAAAATAGGTGTAATGAATGTGAAGGTGAAAGAATACTTTCTTATAAAATAGGTGTAATGAATGTGAAGGTGAAAGAATACTTATAAAATAGGTGTAATGAATGTGAAGGTGAAAGAATACTTTCTTATAAAATTGGTGTAATGAATGTGAAGGTGAAAGAATGCTTTCTTATAAAATAGGTGTAATGAATGTGAAGGTGAAAGAATACTTTCTTATAAAATAGGTGTAATGAATGTGAAGGTGAAAGAATACTTTCTTATAAAATAGGTGTAATGAATGTGAAGGTGAAAGAATACTTATAAAATAGGTGTAATGAATGTGAAGGTGAAAGAATACTTATAAAATAGATGTAATGAATGTGAAGGTGAAAGAATACTTTCTTATAAAATAGGTGTAATGAATGTGAAGGTGAAAGAATACTTTCTTTTAAAATAGGTGTAATGAATGTGAAGGTGAAAGTATACTTTCTTATAAAATAGGTGTAATGAATGTGAAGGTGAAAGAATACTTTCTTATAAAATAGGTGTAATGAATGTGAAGGTGAAAGAATACTTTCTTATAAAATAGGTGTAATGAATGTGAAGGTGAAAGAATACTTTCTTATAAAATAGGTGTAATGAATGTGAAGGTGAAAGAATACTTATAAAATAGGTGTAATGAATGTGAAGGTGAAAGAATACTTTCTTATAAAATAGGTGTAATGAATGTGAAGATGAAAAAATACTTTCTTATAAAATAGGTGTAATGAATGTGAAGGTGAAAGAATACTTATAAAATAGGTGTAATGAATGTGAAGGTGAAAGAATACTTATAAAATAGATGTAATGAATGTGAAGGTGAAAGAATACTTTCTTATAAAATAGGTGTAATGAATGTGAAGGTGAAAGAATACTTTCTTTTAAAATAGGTGTAATGAATGTGAAGGTGAAAGTATACTTTGTTATAAAATAGGTGTAATGAATGTGAAGGTGAAAGAATACTTTCTTATAAAATAGGTGTAATGAATGTGAAGGTGAAAGAATACTTTCTTATAAAATAGGTGTAATGAATGTGAAGATGAAAAAATACTTTCTTATAAAATAGGTGTAATGAATGTGAAGGTGAAAGAATACTTATAAAATAGGTGTAATGAATGTGAAGGTGAAAGAATACTTTCTTATAAAATAGGTGTAATGAATGTGAAGGTGAAAGAATACTTTCTTATAAAATAGGTGCAATTAATGTGAAGGTGAAAGAATACTTATAAAATAGGTGTAATGAATGTGAAGGTGAAAGAATACTTATAAAATAGGTGTAGTGAAGGTGAAAGAATACTTTCTTATAAAATAGGTGTAATGAATGTGAAGGTGAAAGAATACTTTCTTATAAAATAGGTGTAATGAATGTGAAGGTGAAAGAATACTTTCTTATAAAATAGGTGTAATGAATGTGAAGGTGAATAGTCGCACAAAATAAAATGTGTTTTGCAGCATTCATTGAATAAAGAGGGGGGGGGATACTTATTTGGGTAGACATGGCCTGACTCTGTGTCCCAAAGGGAAAATGGCACCATGTCAGACCTAATTCATCAGTGCTACCGTGAACCTCTGGCAGTGATATGCAAATTTCTGAATGGACGTTACAGTGAGATTCAAGTCTGGGGAGAAGATAAATTGAACAGTTTGGCAAGAGAGAGGTAGAGAGAAAGGATGACTTTTGATTTTAATTTCATGAGACATGTTTGTGTTGCAATCGGGCAAGCATTTTGTTAGAATAGGCCAGTAGTTTAGATAAATAACTCTATAAAGATTATGTGTGGTGTCACATTTTTTACAAACACACACACAACATATATAGATTAAATCTGACAATGTATGGAAAATGGATACCTGCCAATGCAGAAAACAAATCAAATTGAAAACATCTTTGGTCGACTAATATTTTGTCTTCTATTCAAAGGTATTATACATTATTATTTATATCAATGTATTTTTCGTTTTACTTGTAATAAGTTGATATATTTTGTTAAACATGAAAAAAATGTTATTCTGTTTTTGCTTGACTTCTATTGGTGATCTTTTGTAAGCGGCGCTGAAGAGACATTAGAACTAATGAGTAAAAAAAAAAAAATAAATAATAATTCTTATGTGTCTCGGAAACGATGGTACACTAAATCGTTGTTGATCTTGAATTCTTGGAACTGAAATAAATGTTAGAAATTTTTGTCTCAACTTATTCTACTATGGCTCTGCTTGATCTGAAGGGTCAATCATTGAGCTGTTTTTAATACCTGCACTATTGGAGTGTTGAATGTCAATAGTTTATACTTGCTTCCCATTACACTAGAAGCGTGTTTTTCTATCGTCTATACGTACTCCACTCAAGTCTATACTTTGGTTTTAATTTATATATATATATATATTTCAATAAAACATATACACAACACTAAACTCCGTCGTCTCATAGAATCATGTTTAATCCTACGTCATAACACAATTATTCAAAGACCAGGATTTTATAATATTTCTACATCTTCTGCCAGATCGATTCTAATCGAAATGAACCTAAATCAATATGATAACGGATAACTTCTACAACTTTGAGTCCTTTTTTCCTCCTTCTCCTCCTTCTCCTCCTCCTTTTTTGCTTAATTCCTTGTTGTCATTCATTTTAAATTACTACTAATCTTCCTTCCCCACTGTATTAACTTACAGCGTTTCCAATCAGCGTTTATAAGCTAACTGCCGATTTCTTTCTTTCTTTCTTTCTTCTTCTTCTTCTTTTAACATTTCTTTCTTTCTTTCTCCCTTTCTACTGTTTATTAAACGTGATTATTTTTTTCCAAATTGCGTTCTTTGTATAAATTTGAGAACTTTTCTGTTTTTAATTAAAGTTCTGCTACCGATTGATGATGATTCTATTTTAACAATCGAAATATTTTGGTAGAACTTTTCAATATGTGTTTTTGAGTTTATTTTTGCTAGTTGTTTTGCTTATCCTTTATTCCATTTTTATTTTTATATATATATATATATATATATATATATATATATATATAAATAAATATTATTTTCAAAATAAACCCATATACACATGTTTCATGCTAAACTTACAATCGTCAGTATGGGAGGAGATAATCCTTGCCGGTCATACGGTTCGAACCCTGATGCGAGAGTTATGTTTGACTCAGTAGCCGAGGCGCGTACCACTGTTCCAACGCGCATTGTCTAGAAATGGGAAGTAAATTAACATCTAAATAGCAAACACGCAGTTGAAAGAACGCAATAGGTGGAGCGGCAAGCGCATGACAATGATAAATATAAAAAAGGTAAAAGTGTCCGGAAGTGGCTCGTAGGTCCCTAGGTTCCAATATTATCAACAGAATACAGGGGGAAGGGGATTTTGCAATTCAAAACATCACATAGAAAACAAGGAAGAATAATGAGCAGGTAAAAAACGACTCAAACACCAAGTTAAGATTCAAACAATATTTATTTATAAAATGATAAGAGAATGTATAAACATGTATAGAACAAACAACAAGAATAGCCAAGTACTATTTTAAAGGAAAGGGATAATATGTATGGTTACTTAATGGTATATATAATAGGTGTGTCTTTCGGACCAGGTTACAAACTTAAGCTAGCAATCACCTTTTAAGTATATTCAGGTCACACCTGTTATTCACTTTAATGGTCTCCTATCCAAAACTATTCAAACTTTATTTGACCTTATAAATACACGAATCAACTTAGTCCCATTTTTATACTGTTCATGTTTTCTTTTATTCAATAGTTTAACGCTGGAACAGTTCATTCCTTTTCATGCAGTTCATTTTTATGCGCATGTGTATCATTGATTTTTAAACTTGAATTGTCCCTAAGGCTTGTTAAATAGACAAGTTTTCTTTTTATAAATATCTTAATACAGTTGGGAGTGTGTGGTAAGCCTAATGGATACAGTCATGCAATATGGAATCAGCTATTACAAGTTCAAATCCTTACAAATCCATTGTGCTCATTTATATACTAATACTGTTGGAAAAGTTATGAACCCATTATTTATCCCAGTTATGGATAAAAAATAGCAACTTCTGTTGAATTAATTGTATACAATGGCTCGTTTGGAACAAGCATTGTTTCGGCAGTAAATAACCCAAAACAGATTGATTTGTCGTAAAACGTAAACCATTGATATAGTTATATTCGTTGCTATATTCATAAGGGGATAGTGATCAATATCAGTGATAGAGTTTGAACAGCAAAAGTCTCATAATCTGATGGATGTGAGTTCAATCCCTGGACACAGCAGTACATTTTCTTTTTTTTTTTTCAATCACACTCCAAACTCAATTTCACTATCTGAGAAACTGGAAATGCATATGCAATAAATGGAAATAAATGTATTTTTACTTAGAAACTGCAAAGTGAACACTATTTGTTACATTATCCATTTTAAAACGCCCGCTCCCCCTCCCCCTAGTTATATAAATACATATTCAAGTATAAAGAGTGTCTCTCCATATAATAACATGAAGAACAGATAAACCTTCCTTGGTTTAATGACCAGCTAGAATATATATGTGCCTTTATATGTCTGAAGGAGTAGGAAAACCACAGGGAGAGATGTCCTCTTTGGTCTTCCTTTAAGGCAGGCATCTAGGAAAAGGAAAACTCTAATACATCTGCTGTGGCGACTGTTGCTTCCAATGATGTAGATTTGCTCTTCTTTTGCGGCCAGAATAGCAGTCGCTTAGAGAGTGGAATTGGTTGTGCAGAGCCTTTACTCTCTTCAAAAAACTTCATAAGCAATGGGCATTGCTTGAAAAAATTTTATCAGCAAAGCAATTGCAATGCCCGAACATGAGTTTGCAGTCCTCATCCATCATCACCATCTTCATCATCTTCATATGATCATTATCTTCATATGATCATCATATCATATCATGATCATCATATCATGATCATCATATCATATCATGATCATCATATCATATCATGATCATCATATCATATCATGATCATCATATCATATCATGATCATCATATCATATCATATCATATCATATCATGATATCATATCATATCATCATATATATCATGATCATATCATCATATATCATGATTGTCATATCATCATATATCATGATTGTCATATCATCATATATCATGATTGTCATATCATCATATATCATGATTGTCATATCATCATATATCATGATTGTCATATCATCATATATCATGATTGTCATATCATCATATATCATGATTGTCATATCATCATATATCATGATTGTCATATCATCATATATCATGATCGTCATATCATCATATATCATGATCGTCATATCATCATATATCATGATCGTCATAATTCTAACATAAGATGCCGTCTATGTAATAGCCATTTTCGCTGCTATTATAAGAATGTCAACACATTTGCTCTGTTAAAATAGGCTATTTGTCCTAAGATCAATTAACTTGCTTTCACCTCTTCCCAAGCGAATTATTTCTGGAAAAATGGTTTGTTTTCTATCTCTATCTATCTACTCATTTAGCATTACTTTTCCCATGTCCAGGGATCAGACATTTTTTACATTTGGCAAGCCCACTCTCCATAATATTAATACTGACAACACTTTTGTCAACCGCGCCGTTATTGATTGATTACTTGCTGTCTTTTATAGGGAGCAAGTTCTTTACGGTCGAGTACCCTTCCTATCACCAACGACTGTTGTAAATGGTGGGCCTAGCACTTTGCCATTACACATACAAAACCTACAGATACTTTCATGATGTTTAGCTCACCAGCTGAGACTGTTTACCAGGGTATGGCACTTGGAGCCAAACATGAAAGATTTAGGGAATGTGTGAAGACCCAGCAGGACCCTCGGGATACAGCTGACGAGTCATGTAAGAAGATACGTCTACACACACCAATTTTGAATCTAATTATTTGTTGAATTTTTGTGAAGCTCCGAATCTGACAAAAAAAGCTGTTACCATTAACTACCAGAGTTATAAGTGTCTGTCTGTCTGGATATTTTCATAGTATCATGTGCCTTTCTGGAGAAAACCTCTTCAAAATATGACGTACTTCGGGGGTCTGATAGGAGGATGTCAAAAATTCTGAATTCATTTCTAAACAACTTCTTGTATGACAATAAAATTAGACTTTAAATTATTGTGATTTTTTTTTTTCTTTTTTTTTTTTTCCAATTTTAAGCATATCTGTATTTCTTCCTTTCACAACATTTCTTTTGAACAATTGTATTTCCCAGATAGCAGGAAAGAAGTGTATTGAAACTTTGCCGTCCTAATTTGATAACATAGTTTATTTTATCAAAATTTCATAGAAAAATATTTACTTCACATCAATCTTTCATATATTTTTATTTGTTTATTAACTGAAACATACATTTAATTTGTTTTTTTTTTCCTTTGGACATTGCTTCAGTGAAAAAAAATATGATTATCCTAAAGCTTACAAATTTAAACCTGTTATAATCTAAATGTTTTGTGTTCAGTTCAGTAGAAAATGAGGATGCTGTGTAGTAATTGCTATTAACTCGGAAAATAAAATCATTTAACCTAGATCAATTAGTCTGGATTTAATGGGTTTGCGCGAGTTGCTACCAACCAGTTACTCAAAGTAAAATTACATTTTTGCCGAACAAGTTCCTGAATTGATTTTAAATTAAAATTTTCTCTCATACAAAACATTCTTGGGTTGAAATGAGTAAATCCTCCCATCAGTTCATAATAAAAATTAATCTCAAACTTACATGAAAGCACATCCTAAAAGTTATTTAAAATAGTACAAACTTTCACATCTGGTTAACTGACCTTATCTTAGATGAAATTTCAAACTACTGCAGTTTATTTTTTTAAAACCTAGCTGAGATAAATTCTGCATAAATTTCAAACTCAAAATTACCACCCCCCTAACGTATCTGATATTGCACAATTATTAGCTATATATTTTTATTTATTATGCATCTTTGGGCATCTCTCTGAGTAGGTTTCAGTATGCTCTCTCGTACGCTCTATAAAGCCTTCAGTAGATTTATCTCGTACTCTCTGTAAAGGCTTCGGTAAATTTATCTCATACTCTCTAGAAAGGCTTTGGGAGATTCATCTCATACTCTCTGGAAAGGCTTTGTCAGATTCATCTCGTACTCTCTGGAAAGGCTTTGTCAGATTCATCTCGTACTCTCTGGAAAGGCTTTGTCAGATTCATCTCGTACTCTCTGGAAAGGCTTCGTCAGATTCATCTCGTACTCTCTGGAAAGGCTTTAGTAGACTTCTTTCAAGATTAGTTCCAGAAATAGGAAGAAGGCTGCAGTGTATTGTTCTATCTATCTTACTCCCAAGATGGAATATAGCATTGAGGTTTTATCAAATGTGCTTAGCAAAGTTCATTTTGCAATATTTACACTTCATAGGTTGTTCTAAATAAACACAACATCCTGGTACCAGACTCCATAAAATTGTTTTTGATAAGTGTTGTTGATTCCATTATGAAAATCTAAGTACACACATATGGAGGGCCAGCATTTTATTAGACAAGTGGTCATAATATTTTGTGTTATCAGTGTAATTAAGTAGTAAAGGAAATGAGGTAAGTACATTCATAGTTTTGAAAGTAGTTTTACACTATTCAAAATAAATAAAACAATAAAATAGCAAACAAGAAAGGCACATCTGATATGTGAGCATCAAGAAACAACTGACTCGGTAGTTTGATCATGTGATATGTTGAGTCAGTTGCTGGCACCAAACACAAACTTTGTCATGTAGAAGCACTCTCCCATCAAATTACAAAAAAAAACCTTTTTTTGTGTTTTTCATATTTTTAGTTTTTAATAATTAAATTTTAAAAAAATGCAAATTGAAATATATCCATGCCAATAACATGGAGGAAAGAAGTAAAAAAACAAAAAAAAAACAGGTTAGTTTGAATCGAGTATCAATACGTCAGACAAATTGAAATTTGTGTCTGACTTCAAAAGTCCAGCAAGATAACTTTGTGTTAGAAGAAAGAAATGCCGGTTACTAGAGTAAATGGTTTGTATAATTTACATAATGACTTAAAAGCTGTTTTTAATAAATTGTTGTGGCGTAGTATGGTTACTTACCCCCCACACGCACACAACACTAATTCGATATGATTTGAGAGCAGATGACAGTCAGGTTAGATAAGTACTTACTGTATTGTTAACCTTTCCTTTGTAAATTTATTCTGAAGAATAAATACCCTTGATTAATGTGCAAGTGTTATTACTTCATTAAAGATATAACAAATGATTGCCGAGTATTGTTTTATTTTCATACATATAAGCAGAAGAACCTTTTTGCATACATTTTATGATTGTATATTTTTTTTTAAGACTTTCTTTTTTATATGTACTTATTAAATATTTGCATTTGTAGGGTGCATATGTTTCAGAATTTTTTTCGATAAGGATTAATAATTTGGATTATTCGGAATATTGTTCTCATCTTTGATGTTATTCTCACAACGTTTCAGCCGATTAACTTCCAACCTTCTTCAGGTGCATTTTTTCGAACTTTGGAATCTGTATGGAATTTCAAACTGAACCCTTCATTTAATCACGGGAGTAGATTGTTCTCGTTCCGTCACCCATGACTGGGTAGAAGTTTTAAGTAATTCTTAATCATATTCTTAGTATAGCCTGTACTGTACAGAAGATTGTCACTTAGAACTGATTATTACTTAGCACTTTTATCTGTTGCACCACAGATCCATGTGGAATCTAAGATGAGAACAGTAGTCCGAATAATCGAAATAATAATACAAGGTGCATATATATAAGTTGTAAATAAAGATTGCGCATAAGTAAAGGATTTAGATATTGTGCTGTTTTCATTGAGCCGTGCTATGAAAATAGCCAGAAATAACCTTTTTGTACTGAGTCTACCTGAAACAAAACTACCAAGGCTAGCATAGCATCCAAATAAACACAGATAATATAAAGAGAAATCTCATGCTTGAATGACTAGATATCTTTAGAGCAACACCTGTTAAATATGGGAAAATGTGTGAGTGTTGGCAGAAATATTCACTTCCTTCTGAAATGGATCTGATAGGCAAGGGGGGTGCAGTTTATATGAGGCAAGGTATTTTCTAATAATCTTAAAAGGTATTAACATTTGACTGGCCTCTCTTTCTCTCTCGGGATACTGGATGCCTGCACGATGAGTGATACAAAGCTTGTGCAATCTTCAACCACACTTGACATGGCATGGTTTAGGTTCTGAAAGCAATGCAGACGCCTGTGTATGCCTGAAGCCATATTAACATTTTTAGTTTTTTGTAATTTTTATCATTTTCAAGTCATAAATAAAATTAAAATAACAACTTTTTTTTTAAATTGAGGAAAGTTGACCGACGCTTAACAGCGCTGGTTACCATATATATATATGTTCAAATGCAAACATTTACCAATGAAAATAAAGTAACAACTCTGAAACAATGAAGCATACAAAAAACATTTATTCTTCTTGAACCTGACAGGGCTCGCTTTGAAATTGTGTCCATGAGAATGTGTACAACCAAGTTTGAGAAGGGTGTATGTGTAAGTTGAAAGGAACGTCTTGTATAGCGTATAGTGTGTGTGTGTGAGCGCACACGTGTTGGATAGTGTCTTCATCAGCAGCCAGTTAGAGGAAAAAGAAAAAGGTCTGGTGAGGTGTTGTCAGCAGCCAATCCGAATGAAAAAGAGACTGAATTTGCTGTGTGACACTTTTTATATCACGGATGGTAGCGGCCTCTACATGTCACCAAACAGGAGATAATTCGGGTCTAAGACACCCTCTGGTGAGTGTCTGTGTAAATGTGTAGAACAGGGGCAGGTAATGCTACAAAATAAAGTAAAAATAAAATGTCTTTGCTGTTTATGGATGTCCGGTGCAAACGCATGTCCTACAATATGATTGCAAACTCTACTAATACAAAATTTAATACAACCATTGGATTCCTCTTGAAATTTTACTTAATCTTGGTATAGGGCTTTGTTTTCAATTTCATTCCCAGTCAACAATTTTATAAAATGCCGGGATCCAATCATATGCGAGAGTGGCAGTATACAGCGCACATGTCCAGCCTGTACTCTCTTATGGCTGCAAAACGTGGTCAACGATGAAACAACACGATCCTGGTTGCTTTTTTTCTTCATTACCTTTGACTGTTAATAAACACAGAGAGAGTAACAGAAGCGAGAGTGAAAGATAACTGTATAAAATAGTGGAGGGTCAAACAACATGCAGTAAGAGAGGGTGACAGTGATAGAGAGAAGTCACTTGGTGAGTTAATTGCAAATTGCGGCTAATTATTGATACCATTGAAGCACGGGAGGGGGGGGGCAAGTGAGCATGTGATTCCAAGAGTTAGGAGTGGATGGAGTAAGTTCAAGGAACTTCTGCTATCACTAACCAGCAGAGCGTTACTACTGTCGATCAAGGGAAAGGTCTATCACACATGTGTACGCAGTGTGATTATGTATGGAAGTGAAACCGGGCCAGTGAGGGTTGAGAACATGCATTGCATGGAGAGAAATGGTATGAGAATGATACAATCGATGTGTGATGTGAGTCTTAAAGACACTTAGTTCTGATGACTTCGGAGAAAGATTAAATTTTGGCAGTATAGGGAGATGTATGAAGAACAAGAGACTGATGGTGTGGCCATGTTGAAAGAATAGATGATAATTCTTGGGTTAGTAGATGTAGCACAGTTGAGGTAGCAGGTTCAGTTCTGTAATACAACCGTAAGGAAAAATTGTGCTTCTCCAGATTAGGACCTGAGTTAAAATCGACTTGGCGTCGTTAGGGTCAGTTAACTCTGGTCCTAATCTGAAGAAGTACTGAAAAAATAGTTACAAAGGCAATGCAACTTTCAAACAGATTTCCAGCACTACCACTTTCTCTCTGCTCGCTGAAAATCGACTCACTGCTTCCATTTATGGCAGTTCGTCTGTACATATGCCAATCAGTTATTCACATATACAGATCAGTTATTCACATGTACAGATCAGTTATTCACATGTACAGATCAGTTATTCACATGTACAGATCAGTTATTCACATGTGCAGATCAGTTATTCACATATGCTGATCAGTTATTCACATATGCTGATCAGTTATTCACATATGCTGATCAGTTATTCACATATGCTGATCAGTTATTCACATATGCTGATCAGTTATTCACATGTACAGATCAGTTATTCACATGTACAGATCAGTTATTCACATGTACAGATCAGTTATTCACATGTACAGATCAGTTATTCACATGTACAGATCAGTCCCAACTATAAAAGTCTACAATTGTAAAGAGAAACTCTTTTTTACTCTGGCAGATGGACATGCACAGCATGCGAAGCATCTCATTCTCTTTTCAGCTGGTAAGTGTTCCTCTTTATTGTTACAAGTTCATAGGGGAAGCCAAGGAAAACATGGGAGGAAGTGGTAAGAATGGACTTCAAAGAAAGAGGGATAAAGATCTGGCAGAGATAGATTAGTTTGAAAGTCATTCTCTTAAAGCCGTCCAACACATGCCAGCATGTAAAACGTACGTGAAACTGAATATAACGATTATGATGATGAAAGGCTTGTAGGGTTGGTAGTAAGGTTTTTTTGAAGATTGTCTTGTTTTTTTTTTTAATATGGCGTCACCTTCTAATAAAAACGCCCCTCAACACTAGCTGTATATTGCACAGTGTTTCTATGAACACTCTCTAATATATTGCATACTTGGTCTTAAAAGTGAGCCACATATTGTCTCTAACTGTTCTCAAATTGTCAGAAGCTGGATGAAACCCTAGAGATTCCTGCCTGTAATTAAACATCCAATTTACTGTTGCAGTATCATTCAATTGTAAAGATAATTATTCTATAAATACATGGAGAAATACTATTGCCAACTAAGCATTTTTTTAAGTATGCATTATTTTGCCAAATACTTTTCTGGCACCAACTGGCTGGCAGAAGAGCATGGCAGAGAGGGAGGGGGGGGGACTGGTGGGCCTTCCGGAGATTTAGACAGTGGGTGGGTCATCATTTGTACAATATAGAATGAACATTTTGTTTGCAATTGTACTCAACCTGTCAGTTAGGAAGACACCTGTGCCAAGACTGATATAAATATAACTAGAAAATAAAAAATTCTCCAAGTTATTAATATTTAAGAGATGTGGAAGATTGTTCTATCCATCATAAAAGCACATTATATATATATATATATTATATATATATATATATATAATGATTTTTATTTATACAGATATGTACATAATCTGCGACACTGGCATGTCGATGTTATCAGTTAACAGCTGTTAGAAACTGAGATCTCATCAGGCAGAATGAAAATCTGATCCTCCGTTTATTCATATTTGGAAAGAATGAAGTGGAAGAAAAGAAAAGAAAACGAAATTAAAAATTTAAGATTGGAAGATCTCGTGGTCAGATTTGAAACCGTCGAAAATCAAATATAATATGAACTCAAATTGAGGATGGAGAAAAGAAAAAGGGTCAAATTTCCGATATGAGTTCAGTGTGTCAATATTATGTGGGAGTTGGAAGGAAGACACGGTCTTCAGTCTGGCCTTGATTTTAGGTGGAGTGTGGGGGGGGGTGTTAAGTCATTTAGATCTAATAAAAACGCGAAACATATATTTATTAATATATATATATATATATATATATATATATATATATATATATATGTGTATATGTTGCGCGTTTTTATTTTACGCTCGTCAGTATGGAATTACCTAACTGTATCGTTGATCAAACAATTCAGAACCCTGGATCCAAGGATTATGAACCATAGTCCTGTAATCATTCGGCCAATGCAACTATCATCCTTTAAAAGGTGAGAGAAATATGCTTTGTATTCTTTCAATGTAAACACAAGTACTGTGATGTTAAACAGTTCTATCTCCCAAGGGTAGAACCATGCAATTTGGTTAATTTATGAATGATCAATTTATTATCTCTCGAATAAGCTTAACTTTATAGGAGCTTAATAATTATTATTAATAAATAAATATTTTTATATCCATAAACATGTTTCGCGTTTTTATTCTACACTAGTCAGTATGGAATTGCGTAACCGTATCGCCAGTCGAACAATTCGAACCCCAGATCCAAGTATTATAAACCCTGGTCTTGTAACCATTGTGTGTGTGTGTGTGTAAAAAAAAATTATTGTTTTAATATCCCATTGTCATGGTTTCACACATTCCTTCAATCGTCAGATGGCGTAATGTACGAATTTGGGGTAAAATTCACATTTTATTCTTATTTTTGAGTCTTCATTTCCGGTTATTAATTTCAAAGTTCTATTTTTGTATGGCGCTATTATTTTGTTTATTTTTCTTAGTTCTGTAAAAAATCTTATTCTTATTGATTAGATTAAAAAATTTTATTTCTATACTTTCTTTTTTAATTTATTTATATTATTTTGTAATATTATGATCGTGTTAGAGAGTTCTTCCCCTTCAAGTACAAAGTAATTAGAAAAAGGAAAAACACCCATAATCTTACAAAATAAAATGAACTAAATAATATATCATAAATAAAAATAAAAAAACAAGATAAAGAAATAAGAATAAGATATTTTAGTGAATTGAAATAAATAAAATATTAGTCTCGCACAAAAATCGAACTGCAGAATTAATAACCAGAAATGAAAACCGAAGAATAATAAAAAAGCGTGAATTTCATCCTAGTTTCGTGCATGACGCTGTCTGATCGAAAAGACGAAAAATGAAAATAATAATATTAATAATAAAAATATTTGTATATGTGATGTAATATAAACGTGTATGTTCGATCTTGGATAGTTTCTAGATTGCTATTTGTCATTGTTTGTGTGTGTGTGAAAAAAATGATGCTTGGAGAAAAATAGAGAATAAATGTAAGTTCAAACTTGAGATGAGATTTCCTCACTTTAAACAGTATGATTAATTTTGACAACCAAAAATCTTTTTTGTTTTGGTCCAGTGTTAATCAGAAAGGACTTTTGTTTCCATCATTGTTCTTTATTCTAATGTTCACAAAACTTTTCATGAAATCCTATGACTATGCAAAACACTGACAAGTGTCAAATTTTTCATGAAAATGGGGTTAAAATAACATTTTATATTTGTAAATATTAAAAAAAACATTTTTTGAATTCATTCATTATGTTTTGCTCAAAATCTACACAAAAGTTAGAATTAATTTTTATTTATATGAAATGAGCACTGACAACCCCAAGGAAAACTCTAGTTTACCCCCTAGAAAGATTGGAATAATGCCTCCCAAAATTACAAAAATTACACTTTTTTCGCAAATATCTCAACGTACATTCATTTGTTTTTCCTTCAAATCTAATAAAAGTTATAATTAACGGTTGTTTGCATTATTCAAGTAATAGTGATCCCAGGGGGAGATAACTCATGCATCACTTGTTTCTTATTCTGGCTCTTTATTATGTTTCACCATTTTTCATGTTGAAATCCATGCCATCATCACATGTATTTAAGTTGTGTATCTAAATCACATGCTTTGCTTTCATTTGAACATTTGTAAAACTGTTGTTCTTTGATACAAAGTCGCACAACGAATGAAGACATTACGTATCAATCAGTTCTTAGTGACAATGTTTTGGAGGTTGAAGATTCAATCCTCTCTACAAACGATTAATATCATTTGTAGAGAGGATTGAATCTTCTACTCTAGCTAACTAACCAATTGGATTCGTTGTTATTATTCTCTCTTGGCCAATGACAACGCCTTTCAAAGGCCTGGCTGCGTATTGAGCACTGCTAAAGTAAATATTAAAAATATATACAGTATATAATATAACCTTATAATGGTATGTGTAAATATATAAAATAAAAATTATTTAATGCTTGTAAACATGCAGAGCTGATGGAACAAGAACAGCTTAACCTTGTGCATTGAATAAAGAATTCAGTTCGAATTTTTTAAAATGTGATTCTTTGCTAACTTCAGACTTGCTTTTAACCCTAAGTACAAGAACAATTCTTGAAAATGGAAGCTGATACTGGCGCAAATACTTTAGAAATCCTGAATGGGGTTCTTTTGCATAAGATTTTGTTTACTGTTTAATAGTGTGTGTGTATATATATATATATATATATATAAATAATTTTATTTAAAAACTATACATTAGTGTCTGGGTTTCATCGATCTGTTCATCCTGGAATTAGGAGAAAATCACATATTTGTATAAAAATAACCCCATCATATCATATTCAGCCAAACTTGTGAGTGTGTGTAAAATACATGTGAGGAGTCAATTGTGAAGCAAGGGTTGCACAATCTCCAACCACAGTGATTCCAGTGACAAGGAGAACTCCAGGACGACTGGAAATAATGCTGAGATAAGTAAAGAGCTCTCCCATGATATTCGCAAATGGTCACCTATTTTAGTACTGACTAGGCTATATGTTGGTAAGCAGTGTGTCAACATGATTACACTGTATATATATATATATATATATATATATATATATATATATAAATATTAAATTACTTATACCTCCAGACACTAACGTTTCAAGCTTATTGCTCTCATCAGTGCAGGAAAGTAAGTATGAAAATATATCTATGGTAAGGAAGCTACACATATGTTTGTTTCATTCCCGTGAGAAAGCATCAGGCTAAATGTGCAAATTTATTGTTAGCAATTGCTTTTGTATCTAAATAGTGTTTACTCTAGCTAACTAACCAATTGGATTTGTTGTTATTCTCTCTTGGGCTATTATTTTCATTGGCCAATGACCGAATACCTCTCAAACAAAGGCCTGACTGCGTATTGAGCACTGCTAAAGTAAATATTAAAAATATATACAGTATATAATATAACCTTATAATGTTATGTGTAAATATATGAAATAGTGTTATATGTGTGTGTGTGTGTGTGTGTATATATATATATATAAGTGGATAAGGACATGTCTGAATAATTTAACTATTTAAACTCTGATTATTGCATATAAGAAGTGAAATAACCTAAGAGGTTTGTGGATCAAGTCAATCCTTTTAACTCTGTATATTTATAGATATACAGTTTCTGTTTAAACAGTAAATCAATATGTCAATAAAAAAACAGTTTTATATAGATCAAACATGAAATCGTAAGAGGGCATTTACAAGAGTAGTTCAATGATCTTAAAAGCCAGACATGTCACCTCATGAATTAATGGGTGTACACAAGAATGATTTCTTGACTCAACGGAGAGTAAGTTAGTTATACAGGAAGTTCATGTTGTATGATTAATCTCAACCTCAAAATACAACTATTGGAGCTCTCTGCGTAAGGTAAGCTTTGGAAATACCCCCAATAAAAGGTTTACATGTATATGTGTCACATATATACAAACGTCTTGTGTATAATAGAAAATTAGTCCTCAGCTCTTAAAATGAAAGATATTTCTACTCAGGAAATTCTAGTATTGGTTTACAGAACAAAAGCTAATAGCTATAAAGTCGGGGGCGGCGTCTGGATAAAGCCTCACTGATGAGTCATTATTAGACGAAACCTGTCTGTAGATATAAATTACTTATGTAAAAATAAATAATAATAATATATTCGTTCCCTTAGGGGAGAGCACCCTGCTGTAGAAAAATAAAGTTTCTGTCTAGCAAATATGCAAGATTCTTCTCCTTGAATTGAATTTCCTTAGGAACTTAATATAACATCGTTATATATTTCTTCTCATTAACACAGTTGTCTCAGTGGCCAGGATGTTAGACCTTAAGTCAGTGGTGACTGAGGTTCTATGTTCGAACTATAAGGTCGGCTGTATAACACCACACTGATGAGTCTTCATAAGACAAAACATGTATCTGGATATAAATTATTCATGGAAAAATAATTAATACTAATAATTATATATATATATATATATATATATATATATATATATATATATATAGTAGTAAGCTATGAAAATATATTTATGGCAATTAAGCTACACAGAGGCTCCTGCGTAGCTTAATTGGCATAAATATATTTTCATAGCTTACTACCTAGCTCTACTTGCGTATCGAGCACTGTTGAAGTAAATACTGAGAATTGATACATAAAAAATTATATCTCCTTATAAAATTTTATATGGATACATGAAATAGTAATATATATATATATATATATATATATATATATATATATATATAAGAAGATTGTAGTTTGCTTGAAGCATTGCTGGTAAATATAAGTGCAGATTAGTCGTCCGAGGCTGTAGCAATGCAATGTAGTTGCCGTAAGATGGAAAAAGTGAAAAGAAATAAACAAAGAGAGTGAAACTCAAAACGATTTATTAATAATTTCACGAAAAACTGATTAAATACCAAAATAGTAAATACTGTCTGGTAAGTAACAGTTCGGCAAAGGGTAATCTTAAATTTTCGAAAGAAAAACTTTCATTTTCAGAAGACAACAATAAAAGACCGAGTGGGTCGAAAAAACGGGAAAAACCGGTGTCAAAACATTGAAATACAGCAGCAGACAATTGGGAGTAGGAACGCAGAAAATGTCAAAATTCTATTAAGCAATTATACAACTAAAGTTAAAATATTATAAACATTTGCTTATTAATATACTAATTATTATAATTTTATTATATTTTATTTTATATGATTCATTAATTAATTTTTTTTTCTCTTTTTTTTCTTTATTCAATTCAAATTTAAATTTACGTGTGGGCTGTTATTATTGTAATATGTGTCATCAAAGGGGGATAACTTATGGAAAAATATATTTAGAAATGAGATTTGAAATTTGAGAAGGAATTTGAATTGTGGAATTCATCAAGGCCAAGGAGGTAGGAAGGAACCGTTGGAACAGGGGGAAGGGGGGGAATAAGAAGAGACGTTGGGGAAGGGGGGAACTAGGGATAAAAAAATACATACACACATATACATACATAAAGTGTAAATATCTAAATACATATTTATTTATTCATTTTTTTTTTATTTTTTAAGTTAATTTAAGAGTATTCCAAGGGTATAATACGCCTAGAACTAAAATTTATATAAATTTATTCTATTTATTGATTTATAGATTTATTTATTTTATATTTATTTTTTTCTTTAATTTTCCTTTATTATGATCTATTCATATATTTATTCTTTTATTACTATAATTTCTTTTTTTTTTATTTTAATTTTTTATTTTATTTATTATTTTATTTTATTGAGCATACACATACACACACATGAGAATACACCCATATTCACATACATCTATATATGCATACACATACACTAGGCCTAAATACATGTAAATAAAGTGCATATCATTCCATTCCACAATTATAATATGTAACGTAAAAAAAAAAAAGAAAGTGGGGTGGGTTGCACTGGCAAATACCGAGGAGACAAAGGCAAGCAAAAATGTGGGGTGGGTGGCGCTGGCAAATAAAGAGGAGACAAAGGCAAGTAAGTTGGGGGTGGGAGTGTGAGGATGTAAGAATCAGAGGATGAAAGGGGAAGACAACTCGAATCTGTTATTAAGGGTTGGACGAAATTTAGAGATAAGAATAGCTTCCGAAATTCGAAGCTGACCTATATTGCGGACGGAGTTGAGGATGCGGACACTAATGGAGCGATGTGTGTTGCCACATGATATTAACTGTTTATGGAAGGAAGAAATGTGGGTGTTTAGATGCTCTTTAATGCGTTGGTGTAGAGGCCTAACGGTACTACCGATGTAGAACTTTTGACACTTAGCGCATTGTAGGTTGTATACTGTATAGGTGCGGAGGCAGAGGCCAGAGTTGGGGATGGGGCAACTAGCTAGAGAGCAGGGGTCTGGGGTGTAGTGGCTTTTTTTGGATAAATGTTGTCGGAGAGAAGTGCCTGTGTGAGAAAGTTGTATGTTAAGGTTCTCACTACGTATGGCATTGCGGATAGCAGTAGTGATACGGTCGCTAAAGAAGGGGAGTTTAAGGAAGCAAGTGTTGGTGAGAGTGTGGTGTCTACGTCTTCTGGTGTTGTTAAGGCTGGATATGGTAGTTAGGGGGAAACCGTTGGTTAATAGGGTTTGGTGGAAGGCTTCGGTGTGTGTTGTTTTATCAGAAGTAGAAGAGCATTTGTCCTGTATGCGGGTGATTTCGGTTTGTGTGTAACTAATTTTGGATTTATGGGGTAGTGCGGATTTGTAGTGGATGAAGAGGTTCCTGCAAGCGGGTTTTCTATAGAAAGTGGTGTGGAGAGATCCGTCGTCATTAATGCTGAGTTTGAAGTCTAGAAGTGAGAGAGAGCCTGAGGTGTTGGGATGTTCGATGGTAAATTTAATGTGGGGGTCAGAATTATTAATTGTATTAAAGATAGAGGTAGCTTCCTCTCGGGATGAAGTGAGGATCAAAATGTCAACGTATCTCAAAGAAAATATGGGAATGGCAGGTGCTAAGTGCTTGTTGTTCCAGTCTGTTCATGTAGGAAATGGCGAGAGGGCTGGAGAGATTGGAACCGATGGGTAGGCCAGAGACTTGTTTATATGTGTCTTGTTGGAACTTGAAGTAGGTATTATCCACAATGATACGTAGGAGCTGATGAATGTCTGTCAGGTCTAAAGGGTGGTTTTCAGGAGGAGGGTGTAGGGGGCGGTCAGGTTGATAAACGGGGAAGGGGTTGGATGAAAAATTGAGGGGGTGGAGTCGTTAAGTGGGTCAAGGGAAGGTGGTTCAAAGGCCGATAACCATTTCAAATGGTACGCTGTCCTGCAGAACTGCGTTTCAATATCAATACCGAGGAGAGTTTGGTCATTAATATCTATATATTATATTTTGGTACAGAAAAATTAGTACAACATTTGTACCGTCGGTTTCAAACACGGAAGGACTTAGCCATCCGGCTCTCTTCAGCTTCTGTTGTCATCTCAACAGAAACTGAAGAGAGCCGGATGGTTAAGTCCTTCCGTGTTTGAAACCGACGGTACGTATGTTGTACTAATTTTTCTGTACCAAAATAAATAAATATTACGCTCTTAATTTTTAATTTTTTAACTTTAATTCTTAATTAATCGAGCACTCTGCTGGGATTTTTTCCTGCTATATTACAAAGAAGTTATATTTATTTATATATATATATATGTATATATTATTACTGTACTATTTAAAAAAAGGTTTTCTCCTCTATGCCTTCTGTTGCTTTCAGTTTTCCCTTTATCTTAAGTAGTTCACATTTTTCCATTCCAAACTGCATTCCTATATCATTGTTGAAAATCCTGGTTGTCTATAAATGTCTCCAGCTCCTTTTTGTCTATTAAAAGTAGCCTCAGGTCATCCATAAACATAAGGTGGTCTATCTCTGTAAATCTGCATCCTGCATATTATATGCTAAGTATGTTCGTGAGTAGCATTATGGCTATGACAAACAGTAGTGGAGATAGTCTCCCTGGAAAATGTCTCTCTGTATTTTTATTTCTGTTAGGTGTTCCCCTCCGGCTGTCAGTTTCAGTCACCATGTTGCTATTGCTTTCTTAATGAAGCTGATAATTTTGTCAGATTTTGTACATCCTTAAGCATATAATTATCCATGCCTGGGGCGGGATGGGTGGGTTGTAGGTTTTTTTTTTGTCGATCCATGCCATGGCCATGTACTTTTGTTTGTTTTTTTGTTTTTTTTTACTCCATGATCTGTTGCTTGGTGTATAATAGGTTGTTTGTTCCTCTTGTCACTTTTTTTTGTTCATTGGGAAGTAGTTCGCAGCTATTAAGGGAGTGATGGATCTTCTTGTTCTTCCTGTTTTTCTTCTTGTTTTTCTAGTTCTTCTTGTTACAATTGTTGTTATTTAAAAAAAATTTTTTTTATGGAAATCGCTCCAGACAAAGCATGAAGACACTTTATGTAAGGAACTAAAAAAATAAATAAATACTACTTCAAGGTCAAAAACTAGCCAACGATAAGTGTCAGATGGACAGATTCCGACCCAGAAAACAGCAATTCTCCACCCTTTGTCAGAAACATCGCTCTTGGAATGTGAGGACTAAAGGACAAAATAAGGGAAGCGAGAGTTACGAGGCTGCCGAAAGTAAACCCAAGGTCCACTTTCTATTCTCCTGTTATTCTTATTCTTGCTGTTGTTGTTGTTGTTGTTGTTGTCTCATTCTTATTCTTTTTTCTTATTCTTATTCTTTTTTCTTATTCTTATTCTTTTCATTCATCAATTGTTGTTCTTGCTCATTTACTTTTGTTTCCTGCTTGCAAATGAATAGCTTCATTCAATGGTAGAAGTCTATTGTGAAATTGCTAGTTTCTCACAAAGCGTGTTACATATATATATATATATATATATATATATATATATATATATATATGTGTATATTAGGTTAAATTTTCTCACATGTATTTATCTCTTGTTGGCATGTCTGTAGAGGGAAGATCATGAACAAAGATTTACAATTGTTTTTCTTGTTTTCTCACTTGTGAAATGAATATTTATTTACTTTAAATCTTTGTTTTTTATATATATATATAAATTTCTTTCTAGTGATGAAAAGTTGATAGTGAAAGATAAAGAGCTATTTGCTTGTATTCTTTGATTCTAACGTTTAAAATTTAGATTTTCCATTGTTCGGTCTTTTTTTTAAATTTCTTTTTGTATAGCAACTGACTGGCATGCAGAGCGATGGTTGCTCATTCTATTATACAGCGAGCTTCACTTAAAATAAGAAAAATACGACTTGTTTTGGTTCATTTATTTTTATAAGATGTTTCTTACTTAAAAAAAAAAAAAGGAAAAAAGTGGGCTGTATTTAGGTTATTTTTTGAACATTGGATCGATTTTTGCTTTGAGAGTGGAAAGAAAGAACATGAGGAAAGAAAGGCGTTTACCGAATCTGTTCTTTTTGTTGTTGTTCTTATTCTCTCGTATAATTAAAGCAATGAATTCTTTTTTCTTTCTCTTTGTTATTTTCAATTGTGGTTAAGTGTCTCGTGACTTTTTTGTATGCATTGTTTATATTGTTGTGAATTAGCCTCGCTGTGGTAGGTAAAATCAAATGGATGCACCTATTCCTGTTTTGGTTATATTAACTTTAAGAAGATCCTAAAACTGCTGCTCGGCACTTTCAAAACGCTTAAAACTTTATAGTCAATGTTTTGTTTTTGTTTTTGTTTTTTTTTTTAAACATGTTTAATTTAATAATTTTTTTTACAAACTTGTCTATGTAAGTTGTAGTCTATTTTTTTTCAAACAGGGAACAAATAAGTTTGCAGAAAAATATGAGTTAACAATTTGTAGAATAGGCGCCTTAAGTTATTATTAACACAATTTTATCCAAAATGTGTTTGAAATAGGCCCATATATTACACACTTTTCACTTATTTTTCTGCTAATTTATTTGTCTTCATAATGCATCACAACACAACGGCCATGTTTGTTTGAATTCATTTAAAAGTGATACATGAAGAAAAATGGCCCAAACAAAGATAAACAAAAATATCAAAATATTTGTATGATTTAAGTTGTGATTGTCTTTAAAAGGAAAAAGATGATCACCATTAAATATTAAAATCTTTCATTATAATAATGACAGAAAGATTTTAATATTTTATGTTTTGGTCATTCTTACTTCCGCCAAGGCGGAGGTTATGTTTTCAGTCTAGCATCCGCAATCCAACTAATCATCACCAAACTTGGTGAAACTATCGGTCATGGTCTAACTTAAAACTGATATAATTTTGAGATATCTCTGTCAATGGTAAAGGTCACAGAAAGGTCACACTTTTGGCGATTGTTCATCGTATCACTACTTGATCCATATTGTAGCCAATGAAGCCCCACATCTTATGACTTTGATCTTTAATCGTGGGAAGTTGGGCCAAATTTGGTGTAGGGACCTGATGCTCTTTCATAACAATATCAACGTTTCCATGGTATAATTTCGAGAATACTTCATACAATATGGAAAAGTAAGGCCCCAAATAAATGTATCACTTTTATTTATTGGAGTCGGACAATTTTTATTGACTCCTAAAATAATGAATTTTCCCTGACTCTGATTTCACACCTCTGCTAAACCACCGGTCTAAATAAAATGGAAATGTATGGACCATTTTTGAGTAAGGATAAAATAAGTATACATGACAAATATTTTAGTTTGAAATAGATTTCTTTTGAGAAATTGTTTTAACTAATCCCCAACTCATATTTTGATGTGAAATATATTCCTTATGAATATAATTACCTGGAGTTACATGGACATTTATCAATCATTTTACAGGGAACATTTTCCTTTCGGATTTACTAATTTATTTTTCATGGCGATCAAACTTTTTGATCTTCTTACTGACAATTTTTTCCCATGTTATGGATGCTTTTTGATAATTCCACTGCAAGTCGATTACACTGTTTTTTTGTTAATATATTTTGTTGCTTTATTGAATATTATATAATATGCATTGTGATGTGGAGTCAATTTAATTTTTACCGAGGTATTTGACAATTAATCTATTGTGATTTTTCGCTTTGTTTTTGGTGAAAATTGAACATTTTTAGACATTGTTGTTTTTTTCTTTTTCTTTTTTTTTTTTTTTTTTGCTGTGTACCTGCGAAAATTCTGTTATGATGATGATACGGTGTTTGAAAAATGTTATTTTTCATTGTATGGTTTAAAATAAACATTGCCCTGAAACAGCTGTAAACGACTATAATACCTTTGTGCTTGAAATATGATTTATATTGTAAAATATGTATATCTAAATGAATAAATGTAAAAGTTTTATTTTCATTTATCACTCCTATATTTTTTATCAAAACAGGCTACTGTTATTCAAATCAATAATACAAGATAATAATTTGAAATATTCTATATATAGTACAGACGAAAGATCAAAAGACAGCCATTTGAGTGCCTAATTTGCATTACTATTTTTTAAACAGTTCACAATAAATTAATGTTTGGTGTTATTCATTTGTAATTTTATTGTCCTATTTTCATATGTATATGCAATAGTTTTTGTCGATATTAACAGTAATTAAAGTGATTTGATAATAAAAAAAAGGATAAATTACTAAAAATCTTATTTATATGAATAAATGAGAAAGTGTTAGTCTTATGTTTACAACAAACTTATGAATGAAATGTTTATTATTTAAAACTTTTGTTTCAAGTAGTGAACTTTGCAAAGCTACAGCGAGCTGGCATAGCCAGTTAATATATAATATATATTAGAACAAAATGTAACCTGTTGAGTCAGCTATTAAACTCTGATTAAATTGTTTGAATTAGGAAAAAATAAGCTTGCAAAGCAAATTAAATATTTAAAAAAATGAAGACAGAATCAAGAATTAGTCGCTTTCTGCTCGCTATTATCACCTCTCCTCCTTTCTCTCTCCAATTATGGGTTAAATAATATTACTAATGCTGATGATATTCCCTTTTGTTTATAATGGACTACTCCAATCTTTTTCATTTTTCTTTATTACCTTCGACTGTTAATAAACAGAGAGAGAGAGAGAGAGAGAGACTGTATAAAATTAGAGCGGAGGAGGGGGGGTCAAGCAAAATACAGTGAGAGGGTGTGAGTGATAGATAGAAATTTAATGAGAGATGGGTCACTTGGTGAGTTAATTGCAAATTACGACTAATTCGAACACTTAGAATGGAAGTTTTTTCAAGCATAACTCAATCCCAAAACTGGGGAATATTTTAGTATGTATTTTGTGTGATTCAAATATATAGGAAAAAAAGACTTAGGGAAGCAAACGTTCATTAAATCAGCTTTAGTAAAATAATAATAATATATATAATAAAACGTTTAATTCAATAAAACAAAATAAAATCATTTAATAAATAAAGTACATTAAAAAAAAAAAAAAATTCCAGAATTTATTTGCTATAAATCTAAATTCTACATTGTTTCGAATTGATTTATAGCAGAGATTTTTTTTTACTTGCGTGAATATTTGTTTTGAGGTAACATCTTGTCATGTCCTTTACCAGACAGTCAGTGGATTTTTTATGGCTTCTTTTATAGCTAAAACTAATTCTATTTAATATATCAAAGATTAACTCAGTTAAAATAAATCGATGATAATCAGGTTTCTTTAAGTGTAGAAAAATATTCCCCTCTCAATTTTTTTTAATGTACTAATGAGTCAGCACCTATCAAGGTCAAAAGGTCACGGGTTAATGAGTTTGTCAGATAGACAATGAGTTTGTCAGATAGACTTGAGGATTGATAACGATGGTTGAAACTAGTCAGAATTTGGTTATTTAAGAGGACGGCTCAACAAGAATCTGTTAACATTGGACTTGAAAACGACCATGTTGTAGTCAGCTGGGAAGCAGCCTCGTGATATTGTGTTCCACAGACGGGTAGTTCTTGGAAAGAAACTTTGCTCAAGGAAGTTCGCTTAGTTGTAGGGACACAGATGAAGAAAGGAAAATTATTTAGTGGTTGTAGCTAGACGTGTTTTTGTTGGGAAAGTTTTACAGGGGTGTACTATAGATTGGAGCTCAGTCGAGCACCTACCATAACAATAAGGATAGAGTGGAGAAATCCTCATGATTTGTGTATTCACTTGATATTTAGGAATGAGACAACTTGATATATTTACATTTTATAAGTATATCTATAATACTGAATGTGTAAATGTTTGTCTGAATGCAGCAGGAGCATTGCGGAAGTAGAGTAACAGGAAAGAAGGAGTTAAAAGAAGAAGAAAAATAGGAATAAAATGGCGTTTTGTTGTTTATGTACGACGGTTATGACTGCTGCTGATTTTTTTAATTTTATATTCTGTGAATGTAAGCCTCTTTTAAAAGATGAAAACATGATTGAAATTTGTTCATATTTTAAAATTTTATGAATTTAAGCCTCTTTTAAAAGATGTAAACATGATTGAAATTTGTTCATATTTTTTAATTTTAAATTTATGAATTTAAGCCTCTTTTAAAAGATGTAAACATGATTGAAATTTGTTCATATTTTTTAATTTTAAATTTATCAATTTAAGCCTCTTTTAAAAGATGTAAACATGATTGAAATTTGTTCATATTTTTTAATTTTAAATTTATCAATTTAAGCCTCTTTTAAAAGATGTAAACATGATTGAAATTTGTTCATATTTTTTCAATTTTAAATTTCATGAATTTATCAATTTAAGCCTCTTTTAAAAGATGAAAAACTAATTGAAATTGTTCATATTTTTAAATTTTATGAATTTAAGCCTCTTTTAAAAGATGTAAACATGATTGAAATTTGTTCATATTTTTTTAATTCAATTTAATTTTTTTTAAATCTGTAAAAATTTTATTTAGTGTGTCTCTAATTTAACTTTCATTAAAATTAGAGCTACCCACTTTCAGTTAAGAGTTTAGGATTCAATGTTTTATATTTGTCTTAAAAGTTATGAGATGTTAAAAGCATAGTTACACATTGGAATACATTTACTTTCTCTTTCTGTTCCCTGTTCTCTCTCTTTCTGTTCCCTGTTCTCTCTCTTTCTGTTCCCTGTTCTTTCTCTTTCTGTTCCCTGTTCCCTCTCTTTCTGTTCCCTCCTCTCTCTCTTTCTGTTCCCTCCTCTCTCTCTTTCTGTTCCCTCCTCTCTCTTTCTGTTCCCTCCTCTCTCTCTTTCTGTTCCCTGTTCTCTCTCTTTCTGTTCCCTGTTCTCTCTCTTTCTGTTCCCTGTTCTTTCTCTTTCTGTTCCCTGTTCCCTCTCTTTCTGTTCCCTCCTCTCTCTCTTTCTGTTCCCTCCTCTCTCTCTTTCTGTTCCCTCCTCTCTCTCTCTTTCTGTTCCCTCCTCTCTCTCTCTTTCTGTTCCCTCCTCTCTCTCTTTCTGTTCCCTCCTCTCTCTCTTTCTGTTCCCTCCTCTCTCTTTCTGTTCCCTCCTCTCTCTTTCTGTTCCCTCCTCTCTCTCTTTCTGTTCCCTCCTCTCTCTCTCTTTCTGTTCCCTCCTCTCTCTCTCTTTCTGTTCCCTCCTCTCTCTCTCTTTCTGTTCCCTCCTCTCTCTCTTTCTGTTCCCTCCTCTCTCTCTTTCTGTTCCCTCCTCTCTCTTTCTGTTCCCTCCTCTCTCTTTCTGTTCCCTCCTCTCTCTTTCTGTTCCCTCCTCTCTCTTTCTGTTCCCTCCTCTCTCTTTCTGTTCCCTCCTCTCTCTTTCTGTTCCCTCCTCTCTCTTTCTGTTCCCTCCTCTCTCTTTCTGTTCCCTCCTCTCTCTTTCTGTTCCCTCCTCTCTCTATTTCTGTTCCCTCCTCTCTCTCTTTCTGTTCCCTCCTCTCTCTCTTTCTGTTCCCTCCTCTCTCTCTTTCTGTTCCCTCCTCTCTCTCTTTCTGTTCCCTCCTCTCTCTCTTTCTGTTCCCTCCTCGCTCTTTCTGTTCCTTCCTCGCTCTTTATAAAAAGCAAAGTAAATATATAAACTGTTAACTTGTGCTGATACATAGCATACCTGTTCTCGTGAAAATTAGTCGTCTTGTGGTTCTAAAAATTACTTTGAATTGCCACCCTGAGGACAATCTGCACAGGTTTGGGATAACTTCTGCCAAATTTTACATTCCTAGGTCTAATAGTCTTAAAGGATGTCTTGCAATTTTTGTGGATGAGGATTGATAATTTGTATTATGTGGATTATTCAGACTACTGTTTTCATATTGGATGTTATTCTCGCAACGTTTCGACTGATGTAACATCTCGTCTTTTTCAGGTGCATCTTATCGAATTCGGGAATCTTTATGGTATTTTGAACTGGACCCTTTATTTAATCCACAGGGGTAGATTGCTCTCATTCTGTCAGCTATGACCGTGTAGAAGTCTTCAGTAATTCTTAATTATGTCCTTAGTATCGCCTGTACTGAGAATTGAACCTTCAACCTCCAGACGACAGTCACTTAGAACTGATTATACTAAGCATTCTATCTGTTGCACCACGGGGCCATCTGCTGAAGGAACGAGAGTAATCTACCCCCGTGGATTTAATAAAGGGTTCAGTTCGAAATTCCGTACAGATTCCCGAGTTTGGCAAGACGCACCTGAAGGTCGGAGGTTACATCAGCCAAAACGTTGTATGAATAATCCAAAAATACAGTTTTAAAAGAGGTAAAATAATCCTCTCTCCTTTTTTTTTTCTTTTTCTTTTCATTCATTTGCTGGGGACGGGGCATTCTTCCAAATGCCATACGATCACCCGCTATTTACAGACTCCGAGAGGTCTTTTCAGGATTCTGGCTGTTCCCTTGAGTGCAGTTGTTTGGATTTCTCTTGCACTTGGTTCACCAGGTATACTTGCCCTTAATGGAATGTGATATATTAGAACCTAAATGGAGTTTCCTGTCTAGTTTAAGCCATCCTCTTAAATAATCAAATTCTGCCCAATTTCAACCATCGTTACCAATCATCACGGTGTTATCTCACTGTCCACCTGACAAACTCGTTAACCCTTATCCTCGAGTGGCCTTCTGGACTCGATAAGTGGTGACTCTTAAGTAATAAAAAAGTGTTTGCATTATGCCAATAGATTTTATTCTTTTTATGGTGACAAGAAACTTCCACAAAGCATTAGTTACCACTCTGTCTCGTGTGTGTGTGTGTGTGTGTTTGTTTGTTTCCTGGACGATGAACTGTGCCAATTTTCTACACAACATTGTTTGGCCAACATTCAAATAATTCTATTCGGCTGTGCAATGTACCCCCACAGAGTTGTGAATGTGTACTTTTGTAAAAAAAAAAAAAAATAAAAATAAAAAAAAAAATAGGTTGATGTAAATTCGTGTTTTTAAAATTGTTTTTAAAAATTAATTTGTTTAGTTGAGACTTTACTGTACCTTTCAAACCTCCTTTTTCGACTCTCTTAAAATATTTTTTCAACCCATCGTCGACCACTGGCATCTGCAACATTTTCAGAATTTACAGATAGATTGACAAAAGCTTTTTCAATGTTTTATATTTGTCTTAAAAGTTATGAGATGTTAAAAGCATAGATACACATTGGAATACATTTACTTTCTCTTTCTGTTCCCTGTTCTCTCTCTTTCTGTTCCCTCCTCGCTCTTTCTGTTCCCTCCTCGCTCTTTCTGTTCCCTCCTCGCTCTTTCTGTTCCCCCTTTCTCTTGTTCTCCCCCTTTTTCTGTTTAACCTCTCTTTCTTCCCCCCTCTCTCCTCCTCCATCTATTTATCCTCCTCCCCCTCTCTGCTCCCTCTTTCTCTCTCTACTTCCCTCTATCCCTCTCTCTCTATCATATATTCATAATTATTAGTAAATCCTTCAAGAACATACTGATAAGTAATTTTATTTAATTACTTTTATTCTTATAAAAAGTTTAATTCTTTTCATTAGAATTTAAAGTAAAAAACAAAACAAAAAAAAACGTTTTTTTGTTTTCGTTTTAACTTGATGTACACAAGAAAATCCAGTGTAGGCGGGTATTTCAGCTCATCTAAATGAATAATGCAAAAGTTTTTTCATTTATCATTCCCATATTATAATCAAAACGTGTTACTGTTATTTAAATCAATAATACAACATAAAATCTTGATATTCTGTATATATTTAATATTATTAATTCGGAATTGCATTGGCTTATGTTTGCTATCTATATGCAACAGTTTCGTCTATATTAACTATAATTAATTAAAGTTATTTAATAAATAAATCGGAAAAATAACTAAAACACCTAAAGTTTTAACTCCATGTGCTCGCTGACGATCTTATCGAAGTTTGTGGTTTGCTACGAGCGAGAAGAGAAAGGGGGAGTGGAAGAGAGAGTGTGGTTGTGTGTGTGTGTCTCTCTCTCTCTCTCTCTCTCTCTCTCTCTCTCTCTCTCTCTGACCCTTTTCTCTCACCCTCTTTTTGCAGTTTTTACATTTTTTATTAAGTTACTGCTTAATTTATAAATTTTAACAAAAGTTTAGCACTGTGATCTGTCCAGATTACGAAAAAAAAAATAGATTCATATTTTGGTATGATTGACATTTTCCGCTACCCCCTCCCCTCCCCCCCCAAAAAAAAAAATTATTATTTATTTGATCTTTTTGTAACTTGATAGAATGATGAAAAGAAAAAAACAATATTTTAAAATTTAAAGTGAGGGAAAATTTTTGTATATAAATTCAATTTTTTTTGAAAATTTTAGGGCAGTTTACTAAATTCTTTTTTGTTTTGGATGTTAAATCCGCTGCGTTTTTTTTTTAGGGGGAGGGGGAGAGGGCTACTACTTTTTTAGGAGATTACACATTGTTTTATGATCTTGTCATTCGGACTTAGGGTTAGTGATAAAAAATTTAAGTTCTCTAAAAAAATACAATGGTCCAGAAATGTGGGAACATTTTATGTTAAATATATATACAACTGATCTCTCACTCTAAATTCTAAAATATTTGTTTTTCTTTCTTTCCGTTTTTCACAGTGTTAACACGTAATCGCCTAAAAAAGCAGAATGCCATTTTTTCGGAGTGGTGGGGTATTAATGGAAGGTGTTAATCTGCAAATTTACCCATATTTAATTTTTTAAAATCTTATACTTTTTTTTTACCATACGTCCCTTTTTTATTTTAATTTTAGTTGTTTACCTTTCCGGTGAAAATTAAATAACTTGAAAATGATCTAATTAAATATCATATTTTTATGGTATAAATAAAAATATTGAAAGTTTGGATATTATTGTAGATTAGGGAGGGGGGAGGGGGGGCTCCCCCCTCCCCCCCCCCCCCCCCCCCCAAAAAAAAAGATTATACTTTTTCAGTCAATTACATGTGAATACTTTGAAAAACCTGGCGGAAAGAGAAACAACAAAAAATATTTTAGAATTTTGAGTGGGGGATCAGTTTAGCATGTAAATTTAACGTAAAATAATCCTATTTTTGTGCCATTCTAGGGTTTTATGGAAGTTTACCATTTTTTTTCTATTGGAGATGAATTCTGTGCGATATTTTTGTGCCGATTGCGTATTGTTTTACGACCTTGCCAGTCGAACTTAGGGTTAGTGTTTAAAACATATTAACTGCCCTAACAATCTAGAATAACTCTAAAAAGAAGAATCTCATTTTTAAAGATGGGGGGGGGGATAAATTAGCTGAGGATGTTAATCTACAAATTTACCAAAGTTTATTAAAATTATGGAATTCTCTGAGTAAAAAAAACATTTTTTTTAATTAACGCCCCCTCCCAATTAATTGCTAGTAAAATAAAAAATATAAAAGCAGATAATATGGCTGATTTTCAACATTTTCCTTTAAATTAAAATAAAGTTGACAAATAACAACCTTTTTTCTTATCAGTAAAAATGAGATTTCTTTGAATTCAAATGAATAGGTAACCGATGCCAATGTTTTATTTTTCCTCATCTAACATGCATACATGTATTATCACCCCCCCCCCTTCTTTTTTTTTCTTTATTGGAAATCTGCCCCGAAACGAGAATAGAACGGCTTCAGAATTAATTGGTGATGGCAGGTAAAGTGAAGTATCTCCATAGTTAAGTAGAATAATGACCGAAACTGTCTGTGCAGTCCGGGACAAACATTTGTTATCAAAGGTCATGTAAGAGTGGAGAAACTAAAATATAAGAAATTGAAATTTATACTTTTCTCAATTCATTATTTTTGTCATCTCTCTGTCTTTTCTTCCGTTTTACCTCACTTCTTTCTTCTTGCCTCACTTCTTTCTTCTTACCTCTCTTCTTTCTTCTTACCTCTCTTCTTTCTTATTACCTCTCTTCTTTCTTATTACCTCTCTTCTTTCTTATTACCTCTCTTTCTTCTTACCTGTCTTTCTTCTTATCTGTCTTTTTTTCATCTAATTTTTCTTGTCTTTTCATCTGCTTCTTTTCATGCCATTTCATCTGTCTTTTCTTTGTTTTTTCTTATGTCTTTTTTTGTATGTTTATGTAAATGTTGCTTAACAATACTCCAAAGAAGATTATCTGGACAATATAGGGAGATGTGTACAAAACAGAAGACTTCGATAGTATGACCATGTTAAAAGAATGAATATGAGTTCTTGAGTTAGTAGACGTAGAACAGTTGACGTAGCAGGTTCAGTTCACAGGGAAAGGTCAGGAAAAACATATGAGGAAGTGATCAGAATAGACTTGAGAGAAACAGTTATAAATGAATACCTGGTCAGAGATAGAATTCAATTTCTAAAATCCGCCCAATGCATGCCAGCATGCAAAACAGACGTTAAACCAAATCTGATGATGTAACATATTAGTTTAAAACTTCATATCAATACCAATATCCCTAAGTTGAAATATTGACAAGTATTTTTGAAAATGTTTTCAGTAAACCGAATATATTCTCAAACATTTCAACTAATAATGAAGTTTGTATAAATTTGTTACATAACTCACATGAAAACACGAATATTTAAATAAAAAATTGTCAAATATATAGTCTTTCTGAATACTATAAATAGAGTAATATATATTATAATAAATTTTTTTTTCATTTATCCACATATGTTTTGTCTTAATAAGACTAAACGGTTTGGCTAGATAAGGCTAACCACCGGTCACTGGGTTCGAATGCTGGACTAAAGTAAGCTTTGACTTCTATCCGCCATTTTGCCCCCCCTCTCTCTCTCATATATATATATATATATATATATATATTTATATATGTTGTGTTGGGCAAAAAGTCTGTTCCTTATTTTTGAAGGAGGAACCTAAACATCAAGTTTAGAAACATAACTGAGTTTATGCAATTCATTTTCCATGCTCGATTTGGTAATATTGAGAATGTCTGTGATTTGTCTAGTTGTCAAACTGCAATCTTGTTCAACTGCGGCTTTCACTTGATCACTGTCGTCAACTTTCGCCAGCCAGAGCGAGGAGGATTTCACACTGAAAAATTTCCTTTTCGGAATCGAGCAAACCATTTCTGACACCTGTTCTTTAACAGCATTCTCTCCATACACATGGCATATCTTTACACAGGTTACTGTAGCTTTTTTCATTTTCTGTAGTAAAAAAGCATCAGATGCCTGTAGTGATCCGTTTGATCTTCCATTTCAGGGCCTGAAATACAAGAAAAATTGTAAGAACTCCTCTGACGTCAACATACTCGCTACATCAAATACAGTATTTGAAGAAAAGGAATATAAAACGATCTGTAGTTGGCCGGAAAGATGACATTCAAAACACGAACAGACTTTTGGGGCAATCCGATATATAGTTGCAAAATTAATTCCTTAAATATCTATGTTACCAACTAGAAAGGATAATTTAAAATCCTTGACACTCTCTCTGTATCTTAAATATGGCTTAATACTATTCTTAAAACATTTCATTAGTAGTTGTTGTACATTTCATTTGCTAATCATTTTTGTAATCCTTTTTTTAATAAAGAAGTGTTCCGTGTTATGTTACATTTTGCGTTTTGTAAAGGAGAGGAGGGGCATATTTAAAAAGATGCTTTTGTTGAAAGACAAGAATTGAAAGTGACCCTTTTTCGCCTTCAAACATGGAAATAAAAATGGCTGAAGGGGGTTCCTATATTTACATTAAAATTCAAAAAACTATACATTTCTAAAATTATATCAAACTTATAGGTAGATTAAAAGCTGAAAAGATATCATGCCATTTTTAAAAATAATTTAATAAGATAATAAATAGTTGTTAAATGAGTTCAGAACACTCTCTGCAATTCAATGTTTATTGATGAAAGCAATAAAAAAAAAAGGTCTATAGTGTATCCGAAATGCAAAGGTAAAAGCATATGGTTAGGTAAATTGATGAATTGCCTAAGTTGATTCATGTTCCTCTACGCCCTCCCTAAGTCTTTGGATCGATGGGACAGGAAGTGAAAAAGTTAATCAAAGAAGCAGAATGTTTTTTGCAGCCTCTCTGGTTAACCCTTTAAGCACTGATTCCCCCCGCCCCTTTTTTGTAGAAAAATGATTTTTTACACCTAAACAATGTATATCACATTTGTAGCATGTAAGTAGGACTATCAAAATAAATTGTAAAATTTGGCTAATTTGCATATTGTGATGGCGGCCATCTTGAATTTATAATGAGGTTGACATCCACCTATAAAAAATTGTCATTTTCTGATGCACATATTAGTCAAGAGGATTAAACATGAAACAAATATTATGTTGCAGAGATAATCAACTGTTAGAATTCAAGAGAACAATCATGAGATTGGTTTTAAAACATTTCTGTTTAATTGTGTAGATCAGTAGACATCAGGAACTTTGTATGTGGATGCGGCTGTTCCTTCAGACTTTGGTGCCTTGTGGCCGAAGAGAGAGAAGTGATCTTGGAATGTATTTATCTGTGAGGTGACCCCGGTTGTTGGGGGTTGCGGAAATTCCTTTAGTTGTTATTCAATCATAATCTGTATGGGTAGATGTTCTCATTTTTGCTGCCCACAATTTTATATATATATATATATATATAGCTTCAAATAAATTGGTTTCATGGCTATGTAATAGGAACAACCTTCTTTTTTTTTCTTTTTTACATTGTTTAGTCTACTGATCCCAAACAAAACTCAGAGTGGTTACTTCATCCTCTTTTCAAAACACAGAAGTCATTATATAAATAATTAAAAAAACAAACTTGTTTCTCTAAATCCAAAAAAAAAAGTAACAAACGCAACAGAAGAGTTTATTGTTGATGTAAAAATTCAAGTAGATGTTTTTTGTCTTTTTCCAAATCAAGAACTTATTATTTTCACCCACTTCTGATCAACAAACCTTTCTCTCCTTTGAGTATGCAATTTCTCAGGTGTCGATGGGAACTAGATAGTAAATAGCTAACACTGCAGTGTTTAGTCTGTTTCATTTATCATCATTACCGTTTTTATTGTTTAACTGGCTGAAGCAGGATATGTCATGCAAAGCTATAATGGATGTTTCGAAACACAATGCCTCATTGCTGCTTGTAGTAATGGCTTTCAGCTGGAAAAGAATCTGACTTCAGGGTCGGTTTTAAAAACAAACAAAAAATCTCTGACTCCAACTTTCGAATCTAACAAAGATTGTTAACTCAAGTCCGATTCCCCATCTCTGCCCACATGAATTTTCTATCTCAAAATAAAGTGGTCTCAGATGTGATATTGTCACTTCCTCAGGATCCTCAAGTCAAAACTACATTTCCAAATATCATTGGAGTTATATTCAAACATGCAACATACAGGCATATGTGCTAACCACTTTTTAGTAGAATTTTTTTTTTTTTTTTTTTTTTTTTAAATCCAGAAAAAGCGGATTTCTGCTTAAATTGCTTTCTGGTCTAAATCCACTTTTTAAAAAAAAAAAAAAAGGCTAGTTTCTGCCAAAATACTAGAGCCCTTTATTGTTTGTCAATATTTGGCTGGATTTCTCTCTTTCTCTTTCTTCCTCTCTCTCCCTCGTTTTCTTTTTCTTTTCCTGTTGTTTTTTTCTCCCCCCCCCCCCGCCTTGCCTTCATTTTCCCTCTCACGACAGTTCTCTCTGTAAACTCTAAGGCTTAAGACGATTTATGATGGAGGTAAGAGAGATTAATTTTTTTTCATCAAAGAATGACTCCCTGTATCCCCCCCCCCCCAAAAAAAAATGTGCACTGGATTTCTTTCTGTTAATTTTGACTTAGTTGAAACTGATTGGAGTTGAATCTGAAAAATTGGCCTGTCAACTCTATTAACTTATCTATAAATTTGCATGTTTTTTTGTTTAACAAGATTGATATTACGCTAATTAAACATTTTTCAAATTATTTTAAATGTGATGTTACTACTTATCACTAGCACATAATACAAGTTGTTTTTGGTTGTTTTGTTTTTTTTTAGTGCTGCCCTCCATCCACATACACACAGAGAGGGAAGGGGGCTGTGGCTCCTCACGTTGGGAAATTCATATTGATTTAAACATTTTTGCACCTCTCGGGCGCTGGCTTTTCAACCCCCACTTTCCGACCCGACCTTGGGTCACATCTTACTTGTGGGAGTAGGATAAAACTGGCCTTGTGCCTAACTCCTGGAGAGGAGTAAATAATACTCCCCCTCCCCCCTTGGCCTTTTGGCTAAGATCAAAGTGTAGTATCTGTTCCGATGATACTGCACCCCATACTGGTGTTGTCTTGGCCTTCGGGTCTTGATTTACGCCGGTCAATGGGTCTGTCCTGTGCAGTTCTGGGAGGTCCACCTTCCCAGGCTTTGCCTCCCCTCTTTGGGGAGGAGTAAGTTTATTACTTACTGCCTGAGGCACGCCCTACCGGGGAATGCCAACGGGGCTGCCCATGCAATTTTTAAACCCCACTTTTCCGACCCGACCCGACCCGACCCGACCTTGGGGCACATCTTACTTGTGGGAGTAAGATAAAAAATTGGCCTTGTGCCTAACTCCTTGAGGGGAGTAAATCAATACTCACCCCCCTGAACTGTTCTGATGGATACTGCACCCCATAGACTGGTATTGTCTTGGCCTTCGGGGCTTGATTTACGCCGGTCTATGGGTCTGTCCTGTGCAGTTCTAGGAGGTCCACCCTCCCAGGCTTCGCCTCCCCTCTTTGGGTAGGAGCAAGTTTATTACTTACTGCCTGAGGCGCCTCTACCGGGAAATGCCGACGGGGCTGCCCAGGCAATTTTTAAACCTCACTTCCCCGACCCGACCTTGGGTCACATCTTACTTTTGGGAGTAAGATAAAAACTGGCCTTGTGCCTAACTCCTGGTATTGAGGAGTAAATCAATACTCACCCCCTTGAACATAGTGCAAAGATATGCATCAACTCATGATCTTATAAACTACATGTCATGCCATTAAGCTAGTGTTATTCAAGAAGTTGTCAGTGCAGGTCGTGAAAATGGCAAAAACAGTTCAAATTCTGTTGAAGCAACTGAGTTCACTTTGCGCAAATACCTTTAGGAAAGGTATGAATCCATCTCCTTTCCTATACACAGCTACACCCGTCGACTTAGCTGGGATTAGCTATGCAGTATTTCGGTGGGTGTCTCTCTAATTTATTGGCACTTCAGTTGAAAAATTGCAAGTGTCAAAACATGCCCTGCCCTTTATTCTTTCAGTGAAAAGGAAAGGTCTGAGGAATTGGTATTCGGTGCCAAGGCTATTATTATTAATCAGGCAGAAGGCTCGTATTTCTGGATATGGACCAAAATGTGAATCATATTTATCTATATAAAACATCACTCTTTTTTCATTGTGTACATAACTCCCCAGAAAGAAAGAAAATCATCACCAGTGCCGCTACATGTTAGAACTACAGGTTTATTCCTGATGTTATTCGTATGAAATTCTTTATTTATGCAAAGATGAAAAAGTCAAAATCCAGAACCAAATGTGACTTATCTTATATATAAAGTAACGACCACTCTTCCCTGCTTTTATGATTTGTAGCATTTTTACTGTTTCATCAGTCATTCATGCCAAATATCGTAATGTGTTGCTAAACGCAAACATTTTAGTTTCAGTCGATTTCATTAATTTTAATATTTAATGCTGATCAATATTTAATTTTTTTACAACTTCTACTTGGAAAATCCCACTACTTAATTTTTAACCTTACATGGAAATTGACCATTGTCTTTACACAGCCGCATCTAAATATTATTACAATAGTAGGTTAATGTAGTTTGCTTGAAGCATTGTTTAGTGTGTATATAATAAAGGTAATTTATATAAGGCAATACAATGCAGAGGTGTCACGGATAAAGAACTGAAACAAATTTAGACATATACATGTGGAATGAGTTTTGAAGTTTCCACATTTTATTAATATAATTAAAAAAAAATTTTTTTATATATTAGAATCTTAATTGCCGTCAGTGCGGTTCGATGGCGATTCTGTATCACATAATATTTCGGGAAAAATTTTCTCTTCCTCAGATGTGTGTTCAACCTTAATTCAAACGTAGCTGCATCATGAATGGGAGAAAAACACTGGGAATCCAGTGACAAACACATGATTTGTCTGTTTTATGGCATATCAACCCTTTTCAGTTCATTTAAAGCCTAAATGCATTGCCTATTGTAAACAATTCATTGAATAGTTTGTTTAATCCTTTCCAAATGGTATAACAGTGTCACTGATTAGAATAGATTTGATAGGATTTGAGCTTGGCTTTGCCGATTCAATAGTCCAATTCCGTATCCATTGCACCACTCATATATCATCTTTTGTAATAGTTAAACAAGCTGTCAGAAGAAATGAAGTGAAGATAGTACAAAGTTTATTGGCAGACTGTCTCAGACGGCTGCATACCAGTGGGAATTGGTTGTATGCAGATCTCTGTTTGATAAACAATCACAGCATAGCATGCTATATAGGCGTTTTTCAATACCAACTCGCACCTGGGAAAGTTAATTAATCAATCTTCTATACACTCATTTACTCTTTGTTGTTGACTATTATAGTTAAAATGAATGTTAATGAGTTTAGTAATTAGTATAATTGGATTGTTTTGCTTAATACATTGATATGGGATATATATTTATTATATAAACATAAAGCTAGTATTGAGCACTTTGAAAAATATTGCTTTTAAGTTTATTTCATTTATATATTTGAACTTGCTTACTTTATATATACGTACATACATTGTGTGTCTTGGCTAAAAATAATGAAGTTTTTCACATTTGACAAATAGAAAATATAAAAGCATGTGAAATTATAGGTGTTATTATAATTTAATTTTAATATTTCGAGCGGTCTTCTGGTTTTCATAAAAAGTGTGCATTGTATAGTGTCCATTCTTTATTTTAACATGCAAGTCAGCAGACACAAAGACTCTCTCCTGAATAACAAAAAAAAACATTGTCTTTATAAAAAAAATGAATATGTGCGTTCATCTCATCGTAAATTATCGTTAAAGGCAAATGATTTTTTTAGTCAACAAAGTTTCATTACAAAACACAACTTGTTTTCAGTCTATAAAATAATTATACATATTCAAGACTCCATATATATATATAATATATATAATATATATATATATATATATATATATATGAAGTCAAGTTAATATTATATTCCAATAAGCATGTTTTTATTTTATTTTTATTTTTTCACATTTCTGTGAGATACATTTTTACGGTCCGTTTCATTTGTCTTGTGCCAAACAACATTTTTATGTTAATATCGTCTCTGCAACATTGCAAAATCATCAGAAAAATTTACAAAGAGTAAAAACTGTATAGTGTAGGTTTTTTCAAGACACTTTAATCCAATAACCTTTTACTCTTTGTAAATTTTTCTCATGATTTTGTAATGTTGCAGAGACGATATTAACATAAAAATGTTGTTTGGCACAAGACAAAACGGACCGTAAAAAATATATCTCACAGAAATGTTATGTTTTTTGGAAATGTGAAAAAATAAAAATAATAAAATAAAAACATGATTATTGGAATATAATATGAACCTGACTTATATTTGCTCTGTTGTCACTAATTGACAATCATCGAGCTGAATCTTTTACGGAGACTGCAAAGTAAAAGGGCACTGATAGTATATGCTAATACATATATTGTCATTAATAATTATATATATATATGTATATATATATATATATGTGTGTGTGCCTAGAGAATGTATGCAAATCATAAAACATCAAATATTTTGAAATTTTACTTAACTTTTTCATAACCATATATATCTATTCTATATAAGATGCTTAAGTTACATGCAAAGTGATAGAATATTGCTATTGTTGTAATTTGAAAAATGTTATAATTGATAAAATGAACACATTTTACTGTCAATATTTTATTAGCAAGAACAGGTTTTGTACAATAAATTTTACTTTGTTGATTTTGTAAGAATATATAAATATTAAAGAATATGAATAACAAATTTCGTGGTGTTATATAATAGGAATATAACAAAACTGAGATAAACCAAAAGGCAAATTAACAGAATTACAAAGAAAAGTGTTGCATCATTTACTACACTGATTGACCCCTTTCTTTTCAATAACTTTTAACAGTCTGTTATCGGCAGCTGATGTTAGATTTGCTATGGTAGCAACTGATAGTTTACTGGCACCAATTTTTACTGCTTGCCAGATTTCATACTTGCTGTTAAAATGTCTACCATAGGAATAAATAGCTCTCTTAAGGGGTCTCCATAGGTTCTCAATTAGATTCAAGTTACACCTATTCGGTTGCTAGTGAATGTACGAATCCCCTACAAATCACCTTTCTTGTAACCATGTGTTCGTGAACTTTGACGCGTGACTTGGTGTGTTGTCTTGCATAAATATCAACGATTTACATTCGGCTAAAGGTTGGTTATCCAACCATTCCAAAAGATTTTGCTCGGGAAAATCAAAGTAACTTTTAGAGTTCGTTGTCACCTGTCCTTGACTTTAAACGAACCCTCAAGCTCACTGGAAACAATACCAGCCCATATCATGATCCACCTGCGCCGACCTTGCAGCCATTTAACAAATTGTCTTGAATAATGTTGCTTACAGACCCTAACTTGTGCCTATCCATCGGGCTCATCAAGGGTGAACCTGGACTCGTCTGTGAACAATTTTCTTGAAATCAGTTTCCATGTATTTCTTAGCCTACTGAACTCGATTTTCCTTATGTTTCTTAGTTAATATTTTCCTTATGTTTCTTAGTTAATATTTTCCTTATGTTTCTTAGTTAATATTTTCCTTATGTTGCTTAGTTAATATTTTCCTTATGTTGCTTAGTTAATATTTTCCTTATGTTTCTTAGTTAATATTTTCCTTATGTTTCTTAGTCAATATTTTCCTTATGTTTCTTAGTCAATATTTTCCTTATGTTGCTTAGTTAATATTTTCCTTATGTTTCTTAGTTAATATTTTCCTTATATTGCTTAGTTAATATTTTCCTTATGTTGCTTAGTTAATATTTTCCTTATGTTGCTTAGTTAATATTTTCCTTATATTGCTTAGTTAATATTTTCCTTATGTTGCTTAGTTAATATTTTCCTTATGTTGCTTAGTTAATATTTTCCTTATGTTTCTTAGTTAATATTTTCCTTATGTTTCTTAGTTAATATTTTCCTTATGTTGCTTAGTTAATATTTTCCTTATGTTGCTTAGTTAATATTTTCCTTATGTTTCTTAGTTAATATTTTCCTTATGTTTCTTAGTCAATATTTTTCTTATGTTGCTTAGTTAATATTTTCCTTATGTTGCGTAGTTAATATTTTCCTTATGTTGCGTAGTTAATATTTTCCTTATGTTGCGTAGTTAATATTTTCCTTATGTTGCGTAGTTAATATTTTCCTTATGTTGCGTAGTTAATATTTTCCTTATGTTGCGTAGTTAATATTTTCCTTATGTTGCTTAGTTAATATTTTCTCTTATGTTGCTTAGTTAATATTTTCCTTATGTTTCTTAGTTAATATTTTCCTTATATTGCTTAGTTAATATTTTCCTTATGTTGCTTAGTTAATATTTTCCTTATGTTGCGTAGTTAATATTTTCCTTATGTTGCTTAGTTAATATTTTCCTTATGTTGCTTAGTTAATATTTTCCTTATGTTGCTTAGTTAATATTTTCCTTATGTTTCTTAGTTAATATTTTCCTTATGTTGCGTAGTTAATATTTTCCTTATGTTGCGTAGTTAATATTTTCCTTATGTTGCGTAGTTAATATTTTCCTTATGTTGCGTAGTTAATATTTTCCTTATGTTGCGTAGTTAATATTTTCCTTATGTTTCTTAGTTAATATTTTCCTTATGTTGCGTAGTTAATATTTTCCTTATGTTGCGTAGTTAATATTTTCCTTATGTTGCTTAGTTAATATTTTCCTTATGTTGCTTAGTTAATATTTTCCTTATGTTGCGTAGTTAATATTTTCCTTATGTTGCGTAGTTAATATTTTCCTTATGTTGCGTAGTCAATATTTTCCTTATGTTGCTTAGTTAATATTTTCCTTATGTTGCGTAGTCAATATTTTCCTTATGTTGCGTAGTCAATATTTTCCTTATGTTGCGTAGTTAATATTTTCCTTATGTTTCTTAGTTAATATTTTCCTTATGTTTCTTAGTTAATATTTTCCTTATGTTTCTTAGTTAATATTTTCCTTATGTTGCTTAGTTAATATTTTCCTTATGTTGCTTAGTTTATATTTTCCTTATGTTGCGTAGTTAATATTTTCCTTATGTTGCGTAGTTAATATTTTCCTTATGTTGCGTAGTCAATATTTTCCTTATGTTGCTTAGTTAATATTTTCCTTATGTTGCGTAGTTAATATTTTCCTTATGTTTCTTAGTTAATATTTTCCTTATGTTTCTTAGTCAATATTTTCCTTATGTTGCTTAGTTAATATTTTCCTTATGTTGCGTAATCAATATTTTCCTTATGTTGCGTAGTTAATATTTTCCTTATGTTTCTTAGTTAATATTTTCCTTATGTTTCTTAGTTAATATTTTCCTTATGTTGCTTAGTTAATATTTTCCTTATGTTGCGTAGTTAATATTTTCCTTATGTTGAGTAGTTAATATTTGCCTTATGTTGCTTAGTTAATATTTTCCTTATGTTGCTTAGTTAATATTTTCCTTATGTTGCGTAGTTAATATTTTCCTTATGTTGCTTAGTTAATATTTTCCTTATGTTGCGTAGTTAATATTTTCCTTATGTTGCGTAGTTAATATTTTCCTTATGTTGCGTAGTTAATATTTTCCTTATGTTTCTTAGTTAATATTTTCCTTATGTTGCGTAGTTAATATTTTCCTTATGTTGCGTAGTTAATATTTTCCTTATGTTGCGTAGTCAATATTTTCCTTATGTTGCGTAGTTAATATTTTCCTTATGTTGCGTAGTTAATATTTTCCTTATGTTGCTTAGTTAATATTTTCCTTATGTTGCTTAGTTAATATTTTCCTTATGTTGCTTAGTTAATATTTTCCTTATGTTGCTTAGTTAATATTTTCCTTATGTTGCGTAGTTAATATTTTCCTTATGTTGCGTAGTTAATATTTTCCTTATGTTGCGTAGTTAATATTTTCCTTATGTTGCGTAGTTAATATTTTCCTTATGTTGCTTAGTTAATATTTTCCTTATGTTGCGTAGTTAATATTTTCCTTATGTTGCGTAGTTAATATTTTCCTTATGTTGCGTAGTTAATATTTTCCTTATGTTGCTTAGTTAATATTTTCCTTATGTTGCGTAGTTAATATTTTCCTTATGTTGCGTAGTTAATATTTTCCTTATGTTTCTTAGTTAATATTTTCCTTATGTTGCGTAGTTAATATTTTCCTTATGTTGCGTAGTCAATATTTTCCTTATGTTGCATAGTTAATATTTTCCTTACGTTTCTTAGTTTATATTTTCCTTATGTTTCTTAGTTAATATTTTCCTTATGTTGCGTAGTTAATATTTTCCTTATGTTGCGTAGTTAATATTTTCCTTATGTTGCTTAGTTAATATTTTCCTTATGTTGCTTAGTTAATATTTTCCTTATGTTGCGTAGTTAATATTTTCCTTATGTTTCTTAGTTAATATTTTCCTTATGTTTCTTAGTTAATATTTTCCTTATGTTTCTTAGTTAATATTTTCCTTATGTTTCTTAGTTAATATTTTCCTTATGTTGCTTAGTGAATATTTTCCTTATGTTGCTTAGTTAATATTTTCCTTATGTTGCTTAGTTAATATTTTCCTTATGTTGCGTAGTCAATATTTTCCTTATGTTGCGTAGTTAATATTTTCCTTATGTTTCTTAGTTAATATTGGTTTCTGGATTCGATTCGTTACATCAGCAAACTTAATTAATGCTTTGCATCTTGTTTCTCTTGAAACCATAGGAGATCCAGCGGCCAAAAAATGAACTAACTATGGCGCACGGACTTCTAATAATTTGTCTTCAGATATGTAACAGATCTCTATTTGCTAGAGAGTAGTAGTAGTAGTAGTAGTAAAAACGTAAATCACAGCACATGGGAAGTAAAAAAAATCACAACGTTAAAAACAACTTAGTGTTAATGTCATATCGGTTACTGCCCTTGGTTTAAGGAATGGCCACCAGGGCTAGGATCTATAAGAGTTTGGCAGCAATGTTGGATGGGTTAAGAAGTAAAGTAACAATTGGACGAGAAGGACTGTTAAAGGAATTGGAAGGTATCAGGATATTTAACACTTAGACTTTTGGAAAAAAAATTTAAATTGTAAACCTTCTTACATTGGATTAATAAAAAAAAATTATTTAACTTTTATTTAAAAGTTTTTATTTGTTAAATTTATGAATTTTATTTTATGATTTTGAATTTTTGAGATGAAGATTGATAATTTATATAATTTGGATTATTCGGACTGCTGTTCTCATCTTGAGACTGACAGAACAAGAGCATGCTACCCCCGTGGATTAAATAAAGGGTTCCGTTCGAAATTCTGTACAGATTCCCGAGTTCGACAGAAATATTCCCGAGTTCGAAAAGATACACCTGAAGAAGGCCGGAGGTTACAGTGTCCGAAACGTTGTGAGAATAACACTCAAGATGAGAACAGTAGTCTGAATAAATCAAATGTATTTAATTTGTTTGTTTGTTTTCTGTTGAACTTACCGCCTAAGCATATCGAGTAAAGTAAGAGAGATAGTTTTGCTTCATTTTAGCATGTGATATTTCGTATCTAGTTACATGGTACCAGAAGCAATGCATGACCTCTGACCTCGTCTCATCATATCCCGGTAAATGTAAAAAGGATATCAAATTATTTGGGGGGGGGGGAGGGGGCTATTGCTGCAACACCCACTCTTCCTGTCTGTTCCATCATTTTATCTTTATAATTGTTTGATGTTCTGTAAGAATGCAAAAAAGAAAACATGTACAATTAGCCTTATTTCTTTGGAAAATGTTTCGATGGACAATTCAGTTTATTTTAAACTTAGTTTAACAGTAAGCTTCACTCGTTTCTGAATGATGATAGTAGTAGTAGTAATAATAATAATGACGGTAGTAGTAGTAATAATAATAATGACGGTAGTAGTAGTAATAATAATAATGACGGTAGTAGTAATAATAATAATGACGGTAGTAGTAGTAATAATAATAATGACGGTAGTAGTAGTAATAATAATAATGACGGTGGTGGTAGTAGTAGTGTTCTAGTAGTAATAGTAATAATAATAGTAGTATTGATTTACTCCTCTCCAGGAGTTAGGCACAAGGCCAGTTTTTATCTTACTTCCACAAGTAAGATGAGACCCAAGGTCGGGTCGGGAAAGTGGGGTTTAAAAATTGCCTGGGCAGCCCCGTCGGCATTCCCCGGTAGGGGCGCCTCAGGCAGTAAGCAATAAACTTACTCCTCCCTAAAGAGGGGAGGCAAAGCCTGGGAGGGTGGACCTCCTAGAACTGCACAGGACAGACCCATAGACCGGCGGAATCAAGCCCCGAAGGCCAAGACAATACCAGTCTATGGGGTGCAGTATCCATCGGAACAGATACTACACTCTGATCTTAGCCAAAAGGTCAAGAAGTAGTAGTAATAATAAAAACGTAAATCGCATCACATATGAAGTGAAAAATTACGATGTTAAAAACAACTTTGCGAAATTCTTTTAAACTCTAAACCTTCTTACATTGGATTTAAAAAGAAATTATTTTACTTTTATTTTCAAGTTTTTATTTGTTAAATGTATTTATGTATTCAATTTGTTTGCTTTTTCTGTCCGACTTACTGCTTAAACATAGCGAGTAAAGTAAAAGACATAGTTTTGCTTCATTCTACTATGTAAACATACTGTGTAATGCAGTCAATTGTAGATTCTTTGAATTCCAGGCGGGTACTCTAAAAAAAAAAAACGGTGGGGAAAAAACAAAAAGAAATACCTTGTGCTACTTATTTGTAAAACTTTGTTGGTGTCCAAAAAAAACGTTTTGCTGATTTCGATAAGCGACAAAATAAATGTCACATTTTAATTTTAATATTCATTTATCAAATTATGTCCCTTTACATTCTATTACTTTCTCCCAACAGTTTTAATAACTTAGTATCATTTTAAAATAAATATTTGGTTTTATTTCATAAAATTTTTAGGTACGTCTGCTTTTAAGTCGGTTATATTTTTGAACATTTTCAGATACTTATCTAAATTAAGGAACAAATGATAATCTGTTGGTGCAAGATCTTGCGAATATGGTGGATGAGACATGATCTCTAATTTAGTTCCAATATCTTGTCCAGAGCCATTTTTATCACAGAAACTTGCACATCGTCGTGAAGGAAGGAATCTTTCTTCCTGTTTACCAGTGCTGGTTGTTTTTCTAACAGTTTTTTTCCCTGAACATGTTTCAGTTAAGTACAGTGTGTTAACATTTATTTTTCTCACATGTTTAGGAACTTATAATGAATTATGCCGTGACAAGTCATCCAAACACAGTAACATTTTGGAGGGAATAATTGTGCCTTTGAAATTTATGGTACAGAATCAACTGGGATAACTAATTATGTTTCCTTTTTTTATTTGAGTGCATTACCCACTTTCATCACACGTCGTAATTCAATCACAAAACGGTTCTTTTGACCTGACCGAGAAGAGCATATGGAGCGTCAATATTGTTTTGTGTCGAGTGTCAACTCCTGAGGTACCCATTTGCTTACTTTCCATCTCTTTCCCGGCTGATGTTAATGTGATCTTAGTGTCTTGGCATGAAATGCAACGCTACTTCTTGGCATATTAAACTTTAATTCAACCCGATGGCACTCTTTAAATCATCATTTAAAGGCATCGATCTTCCAGATCGTGGTGAATCTTCTGGGGTCTCTGTCAGTCCTTCCTGTTGCAGCTCATCTAATCAATAAATATTTATTTTCAAATATTTTACAAAAGTAAAATAAGTACAAAAAAAAGAAAATTTTTTTTTTAAATGCAGCACAAGGGCCAAAACGAAGGGGAAAGGTCGGTCAATACTATCTTATGCTGCCTACTCTAATTTAACTAGTTCAATTTATGACCATCATTCACCAAAATACTTCATGTATACTTGACAATCATACTCCATTCACCATAAGAATTTATACTATGACTAGCATACTTAAAACCCATATTTATATAAAATATGCAGGTAGTTTGCGCTATAAATCTTTTTATATACAATAAATAATTAAATATTTACAATGCTAACAGATATTTTGTTAGTAAAAAGACCCCCCCCCCCTCATTTCTAGATATATGGCAGATACGTAGATCATATAACCAATAGCACTCTTCAATCAAGAAGTAGTTTATATACTTTCTCCTATGCAAATTGACTGCCAGAGCCATCTACCTTTAGAAACTGCAAACGGCTAATCTGCAAAGGGGAGATAATCCAATTAGCAGTCTTAATTACATGAAGGAAACTTTGAAAACTAATTTTGAGCATTTCTTTAGTTTATCGTGTCATTGGCAAATGCTGTACACATCTTTTGAGAAATACTGGATGCATTTGTGCCCAGTTTCAACTCTTTCAACAAACTGGGACGAATCCTCAATTTTCTGTCAGCCATGCTCAGACCACCGAGAAGAGACAAAGATTTCTGTCTGAAAAAATTTATGAGTAAGCGAAGTGAATAAAGAGCTCGCATGACAAAAAACAAAAACATTAATAAATAATTTAACAAATTAAAGATAAAAGAAGTGAAATGAATACAAATAGGCGAACACTGTTTTGGGCATTAACTAACGATGAAAATATGCCGATCTTTTTGACAGATTTGTACTCCAACCAGTGGGACTTGGTCTATTAATGATGTACCCCACCAGGGACAATAGTGAATTGACTTGCCTCTATGTGCACGTCTCCATCATCATTATTTGAGGAAACACCTTGAGCTTGTTCTCAGCCTGCCAATTTAGCAGGACATTCGATGAAACTTCCTGATGTTCCGAATGTAGGCGTTTTAAAATTTGGCTGTTGGAAAAGATTTTCATTAACTTTTAAATCTAATATTCATATTTTGTTAAATGTTGATGTATTTTTAAAATAAATTTATAAGTTGTTTTCCTCTTTCGGTATTGGTTTTTCTGGTCTTTTTCTGGGGGTCAATTAGGGGGTGAAAGTTGGCAGTTTCTGTACAGTGTCCCTCTTTGGTCAGAGAGCTGTTGATATGCTCTGCTGAAAGCAAGCAGGCTGAAAGAATTTTTTTTAGCTATATATGTACACAGTAAGTAAAAATATTGTAAATATCAGATCTAACCTATTCTTATATTAAAATAAAGAGTTTTCTTTTTATTTTCCTCATTTCTTTTCTTTTTTTTTTCCATCTACTTTTTTCTTTATTTTTCACATTTTTATTTACATTCTTATTTTGTTTTCGTTTTCATGTTTCGTTTTTTTTTTTACTTGTATTTTTTCTTTACACTTTTTCTTGTTTTATTTATAATAAGCTGTAAAAAGAAAAGATGTATTTAAACTTCCCAAAGTAGGTTTTGTAGAATTAAAGTTATCTGTGAAAAAAATATTAAACTTCTGTAAGAGATCTCTTGATAAAAACAAGATTAGACTTTTTATTTTAATGTTTTTTGTATTTTTTTTTATCTTAAAATGACGTTCGTTTCAACTTCATTATTAAAGGATACATTTTTTAAAGAATTTTCATCTTAAAATAGGATCTTTTTTTTTTTGTATTTTTATTTATCATAAATAATTAGATTGGTTGCAATTGTCTATATATATATATATATATATACTAGGCTCCTAGTGTTGCATATACCTCCCCTTCAAGGGGAGGTCTAATGTCTCATATGTCAAGATCAAATAAAATATGTCTGCTATCGGAAGCAAATCAATGAATCATAACAGCACAAATAAACCATACCTCATATCTGTTCCTCTTGTGATTGAGGCACTTCATTCACGATCGTCTCAATGGGGGTGGGGTGGGGGTGCATTTTCGCCTCGAATCAGTCTTACTACAACCAAAGAAAAGAGAATATTCTGAATTCAGAGAAGGACCATTTATTAATGAATTATGCTTTGACAAGTCCACCAAAAACAGGGGGAATAATTGTGCCTTTTGATTATGGTACGGGATCAACTGGGAGAACTAATGTTTCCTTTCTGAATTTGAGTGCACTACCCACTATTCATTACACGTCATAATTTGATCACAAAACGGCTCTTTTGATTTGACTGAGAAGAGCATATAGAGCGTCTCTGTAGTTTCTTGTCGAGTGTCGACTCCTGAAGTACCCATTCTGGGGTCTCTGTCAGTCTTTCCTGTTGCAGCCCATATAATCAAAAAATATTTTTTTTCAAATATTTTACAAAAATAAAATAAGTAAAAAAATTTTTTTTTTTTAATGCGACACAAGGGCCAAAAAGGGGGGGGGGAGCAGTCAATACTAACTTATGCTGACTATTCTAACTTAGCTAGTTTTATTTATAATCATCATTCACCAAAATACTTCAAAAAGTGCAAAGAGAATTTTTCTTTTATTTTTAATATAGTCTCTTCAACGTACAGATGTACTTATTATGTATCATGTTCTTATTATTTAAGTACAAGTAATTTGTTCATAGTCGATATGAGATCTCTGTCTGGAAAAAACAAAACAAAAATAAACTTATATGGGATTTGATTACTTCATGAAAATTGCATAACAATTCAGCAAACTCAACATGTTAGAGCGACTGATACAGTGAATAAATATAAAATTGAAAATGTTTAAACCGGCTAGTTTGGTATAATAATAAAAGCGTTCGATAATTAGCCGGGAGACCGGGGTTCAATACTTGGTCTAGTCATACTAAATACTTAAAAAATGGTACTTGATGCCCACTTTCTTTAAACATTCCACATTATACGGTGAGGATCAAGGGAAATGAGTGGCTCCCTTCCCTACACCTCGGGATAGTAGCTAATCAAAGGGGAGAAAACTTTTGGTCGCTATCAACTATGGTAGACTACTTTACTCTTTTTTTTTTTTTTAAACATAGTTCACCCCAAACAAGGCAGACCGCCACTGTAGACGTAAGGGGCTACTGAGAAAAAGGGTGAGAGTTTTTTTGGGGAGGGGTCAACCTAAATTGGGAGCTGTGCAGCGAGATGTCTGTTTACATTAGTTTTAAACCTCTACATGTCGGTACAGTCGGGGGAAACAGGGAGTTCCAGAGTCCAGCAGCACGAGGAAATAAGCTTTTGGAGTAGAAAGCTCTTCGGCATCTGGGGACCACCACAGTGAATGGATGAGATTTGGCAGATTGTCGGGTTGGTCTAGTGAATTTGCGTTGTGGGGGCACCAGAGCAGCAAGTTCATCAGAGCACAATCCATTGAAGTACTTGTAAAACAGGCACAAGGAAGCAACATTGCGCCGGTGGAATAGTGGCTGGAGCTTGGTAGATAGTGAGGGACCTATTAAGTTGGCGACTCTTTTTTTGGACCTTGTCTAAGAGGGATAGACTAGTGGATGATGCACCAGCCCATATGTGGCAACAATACTCCATGCATGGACAGATGGTGGCTTTGTAGAGATATCTTAAGCCAGAAGGATGAAAATAACTATGATCTTGTTTTAGAAATGGCATTATCATAAGAATGACAAAATCTATCCATACATAAATATCTTGATTTTTTACGATTTGTTAGAATGACAAAAATTAAAGAGTTAATAAGAGTTCAAAGTGCCTAGGCGAAGAAAGTGTTGTTTTGTCTGTATATGTGTGGGCTTTTGTGTGAGTGAGATTGTGTATAAGCGGTTGCTATGTTTAGTAGTACATGACTGTCTTGTGTTTGCTAAGATGTATGTAGCCAAGTGGTCAAGGCTAAATTTAGTTTGTCTGCAAGGAGTCTGTGTAGTCGTGTTATGACTGACAAGGGCTCATGTGGCAAGGTGAGTTTAACTGCTGACTGTGCTTGGGTTCTAACTTATGTATCCAATACTAACAGGTGCTCGGTTTCCAATACGACTCTTTCGTATTTGTTGAAGTCCGGTTTTTGTAACCAATGGAGAGTTAGTATTTTGATAGAATTGACCAATCAGTATTAAGTGTTTCAACCAATAAAAATTGAATATTTTACAGAGATCGTTTTTCTATTGTTGCTACTACTTTTGGAACAGAGGTCCACACTCTAAGTTATGCTGGTTGAAAAAAAAAATCAAGGAAACAAAACAAATTGAAGAAAAATGAACTGCTAAAACAAAGCAAAGAAATGGGAAAATTAAAGTAAGAATGAAAAGTTATGAAATCAGTTTTTACGTAAAAAGAGTTAAAAAAAAAAAAATTCCTTTGCATCAGTCATGAGGGGCTGAGCCGAGTTAAGGGATATTATTGATGCTATTTGGTTTTAAAAAAGCAAAACAAAAGGTGAGAAATTGAAGAAACTAAGGAAATAGTTGGTATAGAATCGAGTGTGGCTTAGCGTTAGAAATATAAAAGATGCGAAAATACCAGTGTGTGTTAATTCAAAGATAAGAACAGTTGAAGAACTAAAGATTAAAAACATTTAAAACGTAATGAGTTGGATGATACACAAATTAAGACAAAGAATTGAATACACACACGGATAGTGAGAGAGACTGACAAAGAGTTAGTTTGAAAATTGAATTCGATAAATTTGACAAAAAATAAAACGTACATGTTTCAGTTTCCATGTAGGGAAAGGGTGGTAGAAATTTACAGAAGAGGATACAGTAGCCCAACACCTGTCTAATTTAGCCGTGAATTGCTGCGTCATCGGCACATTTACTACATCGGGAATTCCATTCCAAGATCCAGGATTCCTGATTGAGAAAGCGTCCTTCCTCCAGTTCAATCAAAATCGGAATTAAACAGATATACTTAGACAGTTTTTATCTGACCTTCGGACTAAGATAAAGGTGCTATATCTGCTAATAGAATTCCCCCAAGAAACCCACTCACTCCCCACTTTCTTTTTTGACCTTGGCCTCCCCAATTGTTTCTTACCTTGGAAGGGCACCATCCACTCCAAAAATCCACCCCGCATTTCATTTCCTCCCACTTAAGTTCCACTTCCATTTAGAGATCGAATCGTTTGTTTTCGGCTCTAAATAAACTGAAAAACGGTGGTAGGTCTATTTTTTAAGAAAGGGTTAGGAGGGTCTTACTAACCTTTTTTGTTTTGTTATCCAATTCATTTTATTCCAATGACTGGTGCTACCAGATCAGGCTGTCTGAAGATATCGGCTTCCTGATCCAAAATGAACCAAACATTGACGTTTTATTGTTTTTTCTTCGCTTTGCAAAACTCAAACATGTTCTGCAAAAGCCAAAACAAAAAACAATTTTCCCTCCCTCCCCCTCCCTTTCCCTCTTTCACTCAACCAAACACCATAAATAAATACTTGAACATGTAAAGAACTTGAAGCATAAAAATTTTTTACCAAAATGACCGGATTCAGTATTAAATAACCCGAAAAGAGTTGATATGCCGTAAAACCAAACAACTTTATACCGATGAAATTGTATGTGTATATATATATATATATATTTAAAAATAAAATGAAATTCAAACTATCGGATATTTTAAGGTAGGCAATCTTCCCAGGCCTTACCCCCTCTGTTTAAAGGAGTGAAGTGGGTTTAGTGCCCTTTTCCTGGGGCACCTTTATTCGTGAAGGCATGACAGCGGGATTATACAGGTATTTTTGTTTCCATCCAAAGTGCCTCTTTTGGGGGGTAGTTAGATTGTGTGCCTAACTGTTCTCATGGAGAGACAAGTAAATAGGGACAAACATATGTAGCAAGAACTATCCCAGGAATATATAGATAAGGAAGGCTCTGTAGGCTGGCTTAAAAGATGATCGCTCTATTATCAGGAGAGGATGATAATGGCTGCTCAAGATCAAGGCTTTATGACTAATGCTTTTAAGATGAGTGGTCTCAGTAACGACAAGTGCAGGTTCTGTACTGTGCAAGTAGTGAACCACCTAGCATCCATTTGTAAGGTTCTACTGGGGGACGGCTACTATACAATGGAGTGTGTAAATATCTCCACTGGAACATCTGTAAAAATTGAATATCTAGTGTAGCAGCAATTCCTGGGAAGATATACCAAAAAAGAACTGTTGAATATAAGTCATGCGCCATCCGCTATGACTATGAAATTCTTACAGCTACATACTTAGAAAATGGAGCTGTTAAACCTGACAGTGATATGGGACAAGGCGGAGAGAGTAGCAACCCTAGTTGAAGTCAGTGTCCCTAATGATGCTGGCTTAAACAGAGCTGAGAGGGAGAAGATAACTAAATACCAAGTCTTCTGTATGATATGAAAAGAAAAAAGGAATCTTAGTAAAGATCTTCATCATTCCAGTAATCATATGTGCAACGTGGCTCATGAAAAAGAATTTCAAAAACTACCTGGCAAATATACCCGGTGAGCCAAGTGCAAGAGAGATCCAAACAATTGCACTTAAAGGGACGGTCATAATCTTAGAGAGATCTCTCGGTTTGACTCTGTGAAATAGGTGAATGTCTTGCATCCGGTAGGATTCTCCATCCACAGCACAAACAAAGATAAGGAAATTGAAAAAAAAGAGGAAAAGTTAATCAGATATGGGGAGAGAGAGACTTTGAGTCTGTATATGCATGTGTGTATGAATATACTAATATGAAGACACCGGGATTGAACGAGAAAGTCTATGCCCTTTTGCACCCAGCCGATAACACCATATGACCAGTTATTCTTATATTTCGCAGTTTATAATATTCAAATTTTGGAGTGGTGCTCAAGAATATACTCAGTATTGATTGGGTCAAATGAGATGTAAGTAACCTCCCCCCTCCCCCCCAAAAAACACATAAATTATATAAAACGCATTAGAATTAAATTCTCTACCGAACCTGCCTAGTTTGAACATATTGAAATGATTTGTAAGATTTTTTATCTTTAAAAAAAAATCTTACAGATCATTTTTACACGTTAAAACTAGGCGAATTTGGTAGATAATTTTATTCTAATGTGCTTATATAAATTGTGTTGTTTTTTTTGGGTAGGTATGATTTATCGAGTGTTAACTATTCTGTACTTTTATCTTGTTTTTATATATACTGAGTCACCACTTACGAAGACCAAAAGCCACTCGAGGATTAGGGTTAATGAGATTGTCAGCTGGATGATGAAAACAACACTATCAGAGGATTTGTTGACATTGGACTTGAAGACGATCATGTTGTAGTCTACAGGGTAAGCAGTCCTGTGGTAACATGTTCCACAGATGGAAAGAAACTCTATTCATTGAAATTCCGTTTGAGTTTAGATATAAAGAGGATTTTGTGGAGGAGCATTATGCCTTTGGTGCATAGTAAGGTTGTAAAATTGAAGAACCTATAAAACAATTTGGTGAACCAAAGTAGCAGAGAAAAACTCTTGGGTTAAAAATAAATGCCCCCCCCCCCTTTTAATAGATCCCAAGGAATAGTCTAAAAAAGCAGAAAGCCATACAAACACTTATGCTGAAGTTTGTATATATTGGTATGTGAAAGTTTGTTTCAAGGAATAAATAACCAACAGGATGTGGGTGTGTGTATAGATAGGAATAAGCAAAGAACAGGAAAAATTAAAACAGATTCATGCTTTTGTCGATATTTCGTTTTAGTTGTGAAACTTGGTTGAGAATAACATTTATTGAACAGTCAGATTATTTAAATATACAAAAAGTTGAAAGTAGTGAGGCAAGCCCATGAGGCGGATGGATAGAGTGGGAAGGAAGTGAGTTTGTAGTAGGTAAAACGTTGCTTGTGTGGAAGATCAAGTGGTGAGTGTGTAGAGGAAGTGTTAATTTTTTTTTTTTTTTTTTAAACTTATTTTTTTATTCTTATTTATAGCTACACATATATTAGTATAGTGATATTGCTTTAATTTCTTATGTCCTGCCATATGTACTGCATCACCTGGGGATATCTGTTCATTTCTGGGCAAGTTTTCTTTTTCCTTTTTTGTTTTGTTATAATCTTAATGTGATAAAGTATGATTTTAGGAAATGGATTTTACTAAGAATTTTTCTGTAACACCTCAGTGTTCAGTATTTTTTTCCTATGTGCTTCTCAGTTTAGTTTTCAAGAGAAAAAATTAAACTATTTCTTCAACACTAAAACAAAATTTTTTGCCTAAATATTTTGGTTGAACGTGTTATCATTATTGTTTTTCTAGAGACTATTGTCCTTACAACATTTCTATTTCTACTGCGTTTCGGCCTATGCACCCTCTGGCTTCCAGGTATATTATATATGGTATATATATATTATTTATGTAATGGCTAGTGAGGGTTGAGGAAATGTGTTGCATGGAGAGAAAGGATATGAAAATTATACAGTGAATGTGTAATGTAAGTCTTAAAGACAGTCTTAGATCTGTTGACCGCAAAGGAAAATTAAATTTGGACAGTATAGGGAGATGTGTGCAGAACAGGAGACTTTATTGGTTTGATTACATTGAAAGAATCGATGTGTGTTTGGGTTAGATGTAGAACAGTTGAGGTAGTAGGGTCAGTTGGCAAGGGAAGGCCAAGGAAAATATGGGAGGAAGGGATTTGATGAATTTGAGAGAAAGAGGCACAAAGATCTGAATAGAGATAGGTTAGTTTGGAAGTCAATTTCTAAAAGTTGTCCAACACATGTCAGCATGTACAACAAATGTTTAACCGAATATGATGATGATGTTTTATTTTTTCATTATTTATTTTGATTGTTAGTTATTCGTATACGTCAGTGTTTTTTTTACCTAGATTTAAATTCGATGAACCAATGATTGTGATGTTTATTTTTAGATCAATGAACACTCATGCATAGTATGAGTACGTAATCTTGTGGAGCATGACTTGAACAACTTTTTTTTTATAAACTATTGCATTTTTTTTTATTTCTCTCTACCTCCCTTTCTTTATAACTCCATGGAATTTCTATGCTAAATAATCTCCCGTCGTGGTATTTCTGAGGTTACTTTTGTATTTTTGGCATACGAGTAAACTGGAAGTATGATGACTAATGTTGAGTGAATGTTGAAAACGGGCGTTTGGGGTTTAAGAAGGTAAATATAGATTTTAGAAGTAAATGTCAAATACACTTGGCTAAATTTCTAAAGAAGGTGACGCAGGTTGTTACCATTATAACGCTAGTTATCTACTGAACGTTGGAAAAAATTCCCAGGATCTTTTTAAAAGAAAACAAACAAAGACAGGTAAAATCAGCTTTCAGATGGGATTTCGTTTATTTAACAATCAATCAACATGTTGGGTTATTTAATGCAGATAGACACTACTTATTGTAAACTAATTATTATGGTCGTAGGTGCCTAAATGTTATTAATTGAATCCCATAGTCACGTTTTTAATCATTATAAACTCAAACTTGAGAGTTTAATAAAAAAATATTTTTAAAATCCTGTTTTGTGTTGTCATCTAAACCTCCCTGGAAATTTCTCTGAATAGTCTCCCTCTCTTTTCTCTTCCCCTCTCTTTTCTCTTCCCCTCTCTTTTTCCTCTTTCCCTCTCTTTTCCCTCTTTCCCTCTCTTTTTTCTTCTTTCCCTCTCTTTTTTTCTTCTTTCCCTCTCTTTTTTTCTTCTTTCCCTCTCTTTTTTTCTTCTTTCCCTCTCTTTTTTCCTCTTTCCCTCTTTTTCCTCTTTCCCTCTTTTTCCTCTTTCCCTCTCTTTTTTCCTCTTTCCCTCTCTTTTTTCTTCTTTCCCTCTCTTTTTTCTTCTTTCCCTCTCTTTTTCCTTCTTTCCCTCTTTTTTCTTCTTTCCCTCTCTTTTTTCTTCTTTCCCTCTCTTCTTCTTTCCCTCTCTTTTTCCTCGTTCCGTCTCTTTCTTCTTCTTTCCGTCTCTTTCTTCTTCTTTCCGTCTCTTTTTTTCTTCTTTCCGTCTCTTTTTTCTTTCTTTCTTTTCTCGCTTTCCTCTGTCCTCTCTCTTTTCCTCCTTTTTCGTTTCCTTTTTTTCGTTTCGTCTTTTTATTCGTTTTTTTTATGTTTATTTTAGTCCCCTATTTTCTCTTATCATCCCCCCCCCCCTGTTTATTCATGATGTTTGAATGTTCAACCAATACTAAACTGAAAAATTATTAGGTCTGCAATGTACAGAGAAAGTGCTATGTTCACACCAGTAACTTGTATATTTTATATACAAGTTAATTGGATACATATTTCATCTATTTGAATATACTACAGAAAGCTGTTAGGGCTTTAAGTGTCATCATCATCATCATCATCATCATCATAATCATCATCATAACAGGCAACCCAATGACTGTTTATACCATATTGCGTGCAATTGTCTCCATTATTTTTAGAGTGTATATATAATAAAAAATAATTATTACTAATATTTTAATGTTGACATATATGACATGCCAAATTGGGTGCCATTCTGTCCGGTGCTTTTATTGCCTAATAAGTGCTCAATGTTTTTAATATTAGCAATAGTAGTAGTAGTATCACCACTTTTAACTCCTGTGGCACGTCCAGCATGGCAGAGGTGCTTCATGCCACATTTGGTGCCATAATGGCTAGTAGTTTTGGAGTCTACATGTGGCCAACAGACGAAACATGTTCAATTAAAATATAGATAATATTTGTGTTTATTTGTTGTTGCTTTATTTCTTGAATAAACAGTTTTTTCTTTTTCTTTTTTTCAGGTAAGATTTCCATTTATATTTTTGCACCGCCTGGAATGCATTACTAATGGCTGAGAAACGTGGATATCTGACAAGATTATCAAGGTAAAGTCATTTTCTAAACATTGATGAAGTCTATGGAGAAGGTGGTAGGAACAATTGTCTCTTTTCTTTCTGCCTTAGAAAAGAAGACAAAGAAATCAATAATTTATAACTGATTATTTAGAAAATCAACACATGGGATTTGTTTTAAAGTAGTCGTTTGTGTATAAGCAAGGATGGTTTCATTAAAAAAAAATGAAGCAACAATTATCAATTTAATCCATCATATAAATACTATTGTTTATTATTTGTAAAGAAAAAAAAAGTTTTTATTGAAATAAAAGAAAATAAAGTCCCCTCTTTCCTCGCCTCCTCACCTTATTTTAGATGTGAGAGAATTGCTAAAGTCTCCAATACACTCATCCACTTGTATCCAACATAATATATTTATATAAAGTTAGGTATGTGTATATGTTTATATATTTCTATTTATATGATTCACTCTCAAACTAATTAATCGATCATTATGAATTTTGGAACACAGTTGCTAAAGGTGTGTAATGTGGGCTATATTTTGTTTAAGTGGGTTTTACACATACCTAACCTTATAAATAAAATGTGCCTCATGTCTGATGTTTTATATTGGCGAAACGACCAGAAATATAAAATCCTGCATTTACGAACAAAAACTGGACTTAAAACACAGAAATTTCACTAATACACTAGTCATACACAGAAAGACTTTTAACCACAAGTTTGACTTTACAAACTGCACTCTCCTCAAGACTGAATCCCCTCTCCCACGCCGCAAATGCATCGAAAGTGCTACAATCCTTCTCTCGTCACCATCTAGTGTAAACCTTAGATTTGGATCTTATTCCTTAAGCAAACATCTAGCAAAAACCACACTCAAACAATGCAATATACCTCGCCACTGCATGACAAACTCTGATTCCTGTTAGAGTACCACTTATTTTTTTAATTTTTTTTTTTAGTGCATTTCATCCATATTTCCATTTCTTTTCCTTTTCTTTTTCTTTTTCCCCTTTTCCAATTTTAACATCTTTGTCGCACACGCTGCATAATTCTGTTTTTGTTTTTCAAATAGTTACACACGTACAAAAAACATCCCATTGTGCGTCTTTTTCCTATGTTTTACTGTTATTCAATAAATTTAAAATCTTCACTTTTTCTGAAGACGTTCATTGATCCGAACGAAACCGCTAAATCTCATGTTTTTGATGGTTTCTTTCTGTGTTTAATTTGTTTTTCCTTTTGTCTTTTTCACACATACCTAACTTTATATAGGTAGAGATAACTTTTTTTTAACACAGTAAATACGGTGTTTAATTAGAATAATGTTATTAACAAATATATTTTTGATAAATAATTGATAAGCATTATTCGTTTCTAATTTCACTCTTTATAAGTGTTCATACAAATAAGCAATGATCCTTTAATAATTTTATAAGAAGAATACATTGTAATATTTAAACGATTGAGTATTTGTGCTCAGTTTATATATACTTGCATGGCGCTTAAATGTAGGTATTTGTTTTATGTAACATGGACACTTTATTTTTATATACATTTTCTTTTTTGCTGACAAGTGTTTTCTAGACTGTTTCGGTTTCCTGGGGTTCCTGTAAGGCTGTCTTTTAGAAAAATAGGTCACTACAATTATTGTAATAAAACCCGTCAGACTGGGAGCAATGACAGAGTAGTATTTGAAATGAGATTAATGAGAAAATTGATAAAATAAACTGAAAGTCGGTGCCCACGGCAATTGGAGCTCCTTGGCCCTTAAAAATTGGATGCCAAAAAAATATTGGCTGGAAGTCAAGTTTGGCTACATTTGCATTTAGTACAGTTCTTGGTTAATGACGTTACCATGTTCTTGGTTAATGACGTTACCATGTTCTCAAATCGATTAGCTTGAGGTTATACTTCCATATTTATACTCCATATGTCTTCGATTAATCGCATACTGCTTTATGGAAATATTAATGGTGTTGAAGGAGTTAGAAAAAGAAAAGAAAATGCCAATTTGAGTTAGATTCATACCAATGCCCTTGGGGGAGGGATAGTAATTCATTCCTCCTCCTCTCACCCAAATACTGACATATTCGGGGAGCGACTACTCTTTTTGGGCATATTTTAAAAAAGAAACATTTAAATTTTTTTTTTTCTTTAGTAATCTGCTAATGAAGCTGAGTCTAAAATCCTAGTAAATTAATTAAAAACGACTGCTCTTTGCAATCTTTTTCAGATGTCAGGAATCCTAACTGAAATCATGGAGATCAGACTTTCTTTCTACACTCTGACAGATTCCTCTTCCTTGACAATAAATACCCAACAATGTCTTTGTAACCTGGCACTTTTGGCTAGGAAGTAAGTGTAGTATCTGTTCCGATGGATACTGCACCCTATAGACCAGTGTCGTCTTGTCCTTTGGGGCTTGATTCCGCCGGTCTGTGGGTTTGTCCTGTGCAGTTCTAGGAGGTCCACCCTCCCAGGCTTTGCCTCCCCTCTTTGGGGAGGATTAATTTTATTGCTTATTGCCTGAGGCGCCCCTACCGGGGAATGCCGACAGGGCTGCCCAAGCAATACTTGTGGGAGTAAGATAAAACTGGCCTTGTGCCTAACCTCCTGGAGAGGAGGTAAATAAACACTTACTAACATAAGGACTCCAACTGCCGTCCAATTGATAGCAAAAATCCTTCTTGAATGAAGCAATATTTTTATATTAGAGTATCCACTCATGGACTAGCAATCAGTCAGAACCCAGAAAATGGACTTTCCCATCTAAGCATAATGGAGCATCCCAGCCTGCTTATATGCTAACTCTTTAGCTCAGCTGAGTACTGACTACTAAATTCAGTAGTCCTCTTAAATGTTAAATAACAATTTTACAATTCTTTCATAGCTGAACCTTGTTTTGATTTTAATTTAAAAAAGAAAAGTTATAATGAATTGAAAATGTACTTTTCCCTGTTTTGCTCACTTTTCCCTATTTGCCATTTTTTCTTGTCCCTCTCAGCCACTTGTTTCCCTTTTCTCCTCCTCCTCCTCCTCCTTTTCAAGCCCCCCCCCCCTTCCTGCTTTATTCCCCACTTTGCTTTCTACTTTAATAATTCAACTTTGAGTACTTATCATCTCTTAGTGAATTTAATATCTATTTAGACAAACATACTTATGTGTGGAGTCTAGTGATCAGGGTTTACTGATGCATGCTATGACTAACATAGACCAACTGTTCGTGTTACATAAGTTTTACTAACATGTTATGCAATCATGAAATATGTCACATAAGACTTGTATCCGATGACTGTGGACACCATTTCAGATTGTTCCTTCTGACACACTGTGTTCCTTTACAATCGACCTCATAGATCTTCTAGGATTATGGTGTGCTGTAATTGTTGAATAAACTCAGGTATTCAAACACTATCAGTGTGTCCAGAATGTCTCTTGTTTTAATGATGGTGATATTTAGACCTTTTCATCTTAAACTCTTTGAGGATTTTGTAGACGAAAGATCAACATTTTAAAATGCTTCCATTTCTAAATGGCTATCATCCGTCTTTATAGTCATGATAACTGTGATTCTTCATTTGTTGTGTAATCACAAAGGTTGTCGGAATTTTCGTGTCGTTAACGAAAAACCGCTCTAAACGATGGTTATGTTATCTAGGACAATTATCATAAAAAAATTATAACAAGAGATAAGGAAAGCAGTAATACAAGATGTTCGTAAAAGTTAAAATATAGTTTTATTTACAAAAAAAAGATAGCCTGGACTGCTTTTTTTTCCAAAGCTGGAATAAATAAATTATTCCTGGATAACATGCAAAAAAAATAAGAATCAAAAAAATACAACATCAGTATCTCTGAACATTAAGGTAGATACAACAAAAATTGCCACAATCAAAGTTAAGGAATAAATCCTTTTAAAACATGAACTTACTATAAAGTCCGTATTCTTACAAATCAATCAAAAGTCTCTTTTTTTTCTTTTCACCAAATTTACAATCAAAAGAAATAAAATTAACAAACCGTGTCGAAGTCCAACATAATTTCCACGATAAAATTAACTCCTTTTTTTTATTTTATCAAACGTCTGTCAGAAAGTTCTTTTCTTCCTCTTTTTCTTCAATATTTTCTTTTAGCAAATCCGATGCAATATGTATGGCACAAGAACAGTACACATTTCAAATAAACACAATACTCACTATTTTCCATCGTTCGTCTTGAATGGTGAACACGCGCGTATGTGACTGATTCAACTGGCACAGTTGAATATCATCTCAAATCGATCTGTGTGCAAAGACGATCAATCTCAATGATTCTTAATCTCTGATTAGAATCTTCTCGACAGCAAAGTATTTCACTTCTCGGGAGCCAATCTCTTCAACATAGGCAATTTCGTTCCCGGAGCTATCTCGTTCAACTTCATCTCCTTATTTCAAGTATCTGGCTTGAAACAACTTCCCAAGGACAATTCTTGACCGAGGGGAAAATATTACATAAACAACATGTAATTCATCCAAGAGATATCATATCTCTTAAATTTCCTCAAGCAGAAATTCTCTACAAATTTAACGTCCCCTCGTGGACGGAGAAACAGTTTTAACATGCGTCGAGCTCGGCGTCAACCTCTGTTCTTGAATTTAACGTCCCCTCGTGGACGGAGAAACAGTTTTAACATGTGTCCTCTTCAACGACTCACTCTGTTCTGATTAAATTTTGCGCCGATATATCCAGACACGACAAAATGCATCATTGCTAAAAATAGAAATCACGTGACACAACATGGCCTTCACCGCATAACACCTACGCAATATCCATATGACCTTCGACCTGCACGTAGGCCCCCCCTGACCTTTCAACAAAGGGAAGTAACCGTTGACTTACTTAGAAAAACGTCTAGAAATTTCCACAAGGTGGCTGTTGAGAATTCTGAAATATAAAATCAAATATTTCTGCCATAGTAAAAATAACGTGTGTTTTTAGATATCTTCTACATCTTGTTTATCAGTTTATGTTTTAGCCTTGTGTGGCATAATGTATTTATGATGCGGTAGACATCCTTCAGTATTTTGTGACCATGGATATATTTGATGTTGTGAGCAGCAGGAAATTTCCTCTTGTGTTGGGGATGAGCTCTTATCTACAGATTCCACCCGTTTGGCTCAATGCGCTTCTTCAGTAAATTGGTGGATGAAGATGATCAAGCTGTAGATTTTTTCACCTCCATTCTGGTGTTACATAAGGATTTTATTCTTTTTTCTTTCTCTTAGACTAATTATTCTACCAATATCCAAGAGTCCGTATTTACTTGCCTACCCACGAGGGCAGAGTTAGGCACAAGATTGGTTTTTAATGTGGAGAAAATCCAGCTCCCAAAAAAAGAGGCACTGGATTGGGACAAAAAATTTAATTGCCTCAGTCTAGAAAGATTTATCCGTCATTGACTGAAGACAGAAAAGATGCAGTATTAGAACAGATACTACACTTTGCGCCTATCCAAAGTATTTCACCTTTACCTGGGGAAGAAGAAAAGATAGGTTCATGCCTTTCTCAATTTTCTCCTTCACTTAGACTAGTTGCCCTACCAAGACCCAAGTCTAGACTGCCCTACTATTTTACCCTTGGCTGGGGAGAGGAGAGATGGGTTCATACCTTTTCCAAGGATATTAGCGCAAGTATACCAAACATATTCGATGGAACTCAGCATGAGTCTGTGGCAATAACCATTACACCATCTGCACTGCCTTGTTTAGTCACACACACACACACACACAAAATGCTATTCTCAAATTACGTAAAAATGCGAAAAATGCAAAAAGAAAACGGTGCTTACGGACCGGGTTATTTTTAAAAATAAGATTTTCAATTTAAATTCAATTTTTACTGTAACTTTTGTTTATTAAATTGTTTGGTGAAATTAGAGAATAGTTAATCACCCCCCCCCCTTCCATCTCCCCATGTTAAGAATGGCGTTCTAAATTATAGCGTTATTATTTCAGCCCGGTCTATAAACTGCATAAGTACAAAAACAAAAACATTGATAGGTAAATGCTTTTCTCACTGAATAATGACGTATAAGATAACGGTCTAGACAACAAGTTTATTACAAAAAAAAAAAAAAGACGGAAGGCACCACAAAACATCACAACAATTGTAACGGCAATAAAAATAAACTCGAAGATGAATGAAGGAATTTGTGAAGAAAATGTTTATCGCCCAGATTCCAGGCACATAAAAACAATGAATATTATTCCTCCCCCCTTCCGGTTAAAAAAGCTCTTCTAAAAGAGACAAGCAACTTATGCTCTGATGAACTGGCACCTCTGGTGCCCCCTCGACGTAAATTCACAAGACCAATTCGACAATCAGCTAAATCCCATCCATTCACTGTAGAGGTCCCCAGATGCCGGAGAGCTTTCTACTCCAATAGCTTCTTTCCTTGTGCTGCTGGTCTCTGGAACTCCCTCCCCTGTTTTCCCGACGGTACTGACATGCAGAAATTTAAAACTAATGTAAACAGACATCTCGCTGCGCAGCTCCCAATTTAGGTTGACCCCCGAAATCTTCTCCCTTTTTTCTCAGTAGCCCCTTACGTCTACAGTGGCGTCCTGCCTTGTTTGGGGTGAACTATGTTAAAAAAAAAAAATAAATAAAAAAAAAATAAAACTTTCTGGTAAATATACTTTTTTCACTGAATCGTTACTATTTATTTGCAACAAGCAGGGAGACCCGACGTTGTTTGGGATTGAATGGGGAACACTACTATGTCCTTTTTCATTATGCTCATAACACCATGTTGCTTTCATTCTGCTGTGACCTTGAATGAAGGGCCGATAATAAATAAGATAACAGGGTAGTATATTTATAAGAGCGTGGATTTACAGAAGTACAGAATAGTATGTTACAGAAAGGCTGCTCTGAGACTGCCTAAAGACTTCGTCATAGCTCTATACATATTGTCTGGAAAAGTCCAGATATTCCTGAAATAGGTTAGATTACCACAACACTACGGACCTGCTTGTTTTCGGAGAAAATAGTGGGTGGCCTAACATTTAACGGAGGGTTACCTACTTTTTTTCCTTTTTTTTATATTTGTAAATGTTGTCCCACTCCCCACAATTAATTTTTTGTAAATAAAATCTTTTTAAAACAAATTGGGGATCATCTAAGTAAAATCAAGCCACAGAGTGAATGTGGTATTTTGGTGAGTGTCTAGCGTAGGGTAAGCCCAAAAGTTTTTGACAAAATTAGATGACTATCGACCCCCCCCCTCTCCCCCAAAACGATTCGGGCTTCATGCCTAAGGCAAAGGGTGAACTTTATGATTATTGTTTTTGTAATAAAAAACACCTTGCTGTGAATGTATATTTTTTTGCTTAAATAAAATAACACTTTCGGCCCTAATATAGTTGGAAGAAACTGAAATTTTGAAAGACTCTGTGAATTAGTGTCTTATGCATATGATTTAAATTTCATTAAAATCGCATATACGTATTTGAAGTTTTAAGCGGGGGGGGGGGGAGGGGGGGTTCTATCCTCATAGCTCTTTAGAGGGGGCACATAGACATTCGACACATAAAGATTCAGGACCACTTCCATTGGCTTCCCTGGAGAATTTTATACCTATGGTTTAAATTTCATCAAAATAGGATATATTTGAAGTTTTAAAGGAGGTTCAACCTCCGTAGATCTCTTAGGATGACACTTAGAGATTCATGACCATTTCAATTGTCTTCCCCTGAGAATTTTACGTAAGAATACATTTTTAGATTTTATGCAGATGCTCTAACCTTTCTTTCTATAGGAAACGCACACACACACACACACATATATATATATATATATATATATATATATATATATATATATTTAAATATTTTTTTTTGTACGAAACCGGTCAGCTGCCCTTTCATCTTTTTAATTTCTTAAATTCATTATGAATAATAAATATTGTCTCTTCAATGCCATTTATATATATATATATATATATATATATATATATATATATATATATATATGAAAGAGATTGGTGTGAAATTTACATCTACTCTTGCAAGAGAGACATACATCAGGAGTGAAACTAGAGGTTTCTTGGACTCGGAGTGGTTGCCGAAGCCAGACTAATTCCTTAAATTTTGTTACAGTCCAATTCCAACTCCTGCCTGTAAATAATTAGAAATAATATTCTTCTATCGAATGGCTATCATCATTCTTAGTGTTGATATTGATGCTTTCTCTGTAGTTGTTTTATATTTTTCATTGACTATTTCTAGGATTTTGGGGTGGAAGCACTTTAAATGCCTTTTAAAATTTGATGCTCTTGTTGGAGCTTTCTTGTCAATCCCACTGAAAGCACTTAACTTGTTTTCAGAGTTTTTATTTCGCAACGCTATCGGTTTCAAATATGCACTGACACATAAAATGATTTTCATCTGTGGTTATAGCAAAGTATTCAGAAACACTGGATTTAACAGGATTTTTTCGTTTTTAAAGCCATATTGTATGGGTATTTGAAAAGAAGTTTAAATAAATATTTAGAATTAGTATTTAGAGCAGAGGTCTGAAATCAGGTCTTATAAAACTAACTAGTGGAGGGGGGGGGGGGCATATATATATATATATATATTTTTTTTTTTTGTTCAGCCAACTCATCAGAGAGGTGAGGAGTCAATCGGAGTTGGAAATTTTTGCAAGAGTCTAGGTTTGAGTCTAGAGTAAAAGAGAGATTAAAAAAGTAAAAATAAATAAATAAACGGCCTGATGAGGGTGGGGAGAGTAAGATTTTAATTTTTTTCAGCCGACATCCAACCACCGTCTTTCTTAGTAAAATAGAAGAATGCAATCATCATCAACGGTTTAACGTCTGTTTTACATCCTGCCATGCGTTAAGCTGCTTGAAGAAATTGACTTCCAAACTAACCTATCTCTGACCAGGTCTTTATTTATCCCTTTTTTCTTGAGGTGCAATTGTTATAAATTTCTCCCATGTTTTCCTTGGACTTTCCCTGTGAACTGAACCTGCTACCTCAACTGTTCTACATCTACTAAACCAAGAAATCTCATCCATTCTTTCAACATGGTCTACTCTTCTGCACACATCACCCTATTCTGTCCAGATTTAATCTTCCTCTGAGGTCATCAGAACTAAGCTTGTGTTTAAGGCTCAGAACCAAAACCGGACTCGTTTATTTATTTTTTAAAAGCTCTCTTTTGCTCTGGACTCTTGCAGAAGTTTCCAACTCTCGACTGAATCCTCACTACTCTGATGAGTTCGCTGAAGGAACAAAAAAAATTATGACCCCCTCTTCCTGACTCACAACCAAAAATATTTTTTTTTGTTATAGAAAGTTTATGTATTACCAATTATATATGGCATAATCACGTTGACACACCGGTTTGTGTTACATCACCAAAGTCAAGCAGTGTTGAGCCTGGCTAATACTAAATGGATGACCATTTGGGAACGCCAGGTGCTGTATGTGGCCTTGAGAGGATATGGACACTACCAGGTTCTATCATGCCCACAGAAAAGTTATGGCAGATAAAGTATCTGCTTGACTCCCGAGTGCGTCCCCGAACATTATGGGGAAACAACAACAATTATAAGCTTTCATCTGAACTAGTATCGACCATATAATATGGTTGATAAATCCTTAAGAATGTAAATATTAAAATATGTAACACATTTGTTATATAAAATATGCTTACTCCTGTTTTTTAAATTTTATTTTAATCGATAAAAAAGGGCAATATGGTGTTATGGGCTTGGTAAAAGGACATAGGGTTCCTCCTTTGATTGATCCCAGGCAATGCTGAGTTTTCTTGCTAGTATATTTAGAAACAAGTTTTTTTGTTTGTTTTTCTTTTTTATGAAGAGCCAATTATTTAAAATACTTTCCCCAATTTTGTATGCATATTGTTGAACAGTTGTGATATATCTTGAGAGCTTTATAACGGCATGCATATAAAGAAATGGTGCTTATCAAAGAAATATCTTATCTAATTTGTATCATCATCATCATCATCATCATCATCATTATATTCATTTTAACATCTGTTTTACATGCTGGCATGTGCTGAACGGCTTTTAGAAATTGATTCCAAACTAACCTATCTCTAGCCAGGTCTTTATTTATCCCTCTTTCTCTCAAGTCCACTTTTATCACTTACTCCAATGTTTCCTTGGCCTTCCTTTGTGAACTCAACCTGCTACTTCAACTGTTCTACATCTACTAACTCAAGAACTCTCCTCCATTCTTTCAATGTGGCCATACCATCAAAGTCTCCTGTTCAGCACACATCTCCCTATACTGTCCAGATTTAATCTTCCTCTGAGGTCATCAGATCTAAGCCTGTCTTTAAGACTCACATTACACATCCATCGTATCATTCTTATATCATTTCTCTCCATGCAACACATGACTTCAACCGTCACTGGCCAGGTATACCAAATATTATTTACCTATCAATATATTTTATATAATTTCTTTAAAAAAGAAATAGTTAATAAAAGCGGGATCATTGTAGTAAATTGATTCCTAAAACTTATTTAGAATAACATTCATCAAAGGAGTATCGTTAGAATCCAATTGCAATTGAACAACTTCAATAAAATTATACAATATAAATCTTTATAATGTCCATCAAATTGAAAGAAGAAAAAAAATCTTTTTGTCTATACAATATAACATAGTAAAGCATCTAAATAAGTAAATGCAAAATTTTTTTTTTCATTTATCACTCAAATATTACCATCAAAACGGCTCACTGTCATTTAAATCAATAATACAACATAGTCTTTTGAAATACTGTATATATATAGTAGAGAGCAAAACCCCAAACATGGCTATTTTATGTCTAATTTGCATAACTATTTTTAATGGGCTAATAATAAATTAATGTTTGGTGTTATTCATTTATAATCTTATTGTCCTATTTTTTCCATATATATATATATGCAATAGTTTTGTCAATATTAACAGTAATTAATTAAAAATTACCAAAACCTTTCTAAAATATTATGTTCATTAATTTTTAAGGAAGGTAATTCAAATAAAAACTATTAAGTTTTAAAATTACAATAGAATTAAAGACTGGCAGGAAGACCCGACGTTGCTCGGGATTGAATGAGGATCACTATGTACTTTTTTTTACTATGCTCATGACACCATATTACTTTCTTTGTGTTTACTGACCCCCTTTTCCTGTCCCCCCCCCCCCCAATATAGTCGGAAGAAGCTGAAATGTTAAGAAACTCTCTGAATTAGTGTCTTATACATATGGTTTAAATTACATTAACATCGGATTTACGTATTTTTAAGGGGGTTTTGTCCCAATGGGTCACTTAGAGGTAGGGATATGTAGATATTCGGAACCATTTCCATCGTCTTCCCCAGACAATATTATATAAATTTCATCAAAATAGGATATATGTAAAGTTTTAAAGACGGTTCGGACCCCATAGCTCCCTATAGTTAGGAGAGCACTTAGAGATTCAGGACCACTTCCATTGTCTTCCCCAGAAAACTTATACATATGATTTAAATTGCATCAAAGTAGGATATATTTGAAGTTTGTAAGGGGGTTATGTCCTCATAACCCCTCTTAGGGGTGGACTTAGAGATTCAGGAACACTTTTATTGTCTTCCTCTGTAAATTTTACATGAGAATACAGTTTTAGATTTTATGTAGATTCTCAAACCTTTTTTTCTATAAGGAACACACAAACATCACACACTTACACACAGACATTGAGTTTTATATATATAGATATGTAATGTAAGTTATACATTTAAAAAGAATACTCGAAGCTAGATTAATAGCCGCCAGATGTCGAGTAGTTTTTTTGCTTGTAATAGATAAAGACAAGGATCCAAAAACCAAGTAGACGATTGGTTTTCAATATCTATCTAAAAATGTTTCAGATTTTTTTTTGGGGGGGGGGGGGGGGGGATATGTTGGTTGGGAGCGAGATGATTTCTTCTGACTTTAACCCCACCTAAAGGAGCCGTTTAAATAAAAAAAAACTGATATGCTTAACGAAATCATCCTGGTAGATAAAAAAACCAAACTGTGATTGATCAAGTAATGAAGTAAATAAAGAAATTAAGTGAAGTAGAGATGTGAAAATAGTCATGTTACCTAGAAAAGGCCATGAACAGAAGAGACGTTGCTAGTCTTTTCCTACTCTATCGTTATTTTCATGGTAGCTGCTCGACTGAGCTCCAATCTATGGTTCACCCTGTAAAACATTCACAACAAAAACTCATCTAGCTACAACTGTAAATAATGTTCCTTCCTTTCTCTGTGTACCTAAAACTAAATGAAACTACCATGAACAAAGTTTCTTTCCAAGAACTTCCCATCTGTGGAACACAATACCACCGAGCTGCTTCCCAGCTGAATACAACGTGGTCGTTTTTAAGTCCAATATTAACAAATTTTTGTTGAGCCGTCGTCCACCAAAATAATCAAATCCTACCGATTCCATCCATTTTTTCCAATCGCTCCAAGGTGTTCTACATCCAATTGACAATCTTATTAACCCTTATCCTCGAGTGGCCTTTGGGCCTTGGTAAGCGGTGCCTCATTAGTATTAAAAGAAAGAAGCAATCTAAAATTCTAAGAACTTGTGACACAACTAACTGGCTGGAGATTGTTGTGAAATGGAGTGAATAAATTCATAGTTTAAATATTCAACATTGTCTGTAGTCATCAACTCATCTCCAACAGTGAATTACATGATGGTAACACAGATCCGGTTCACGATGAAGTCCAAATAAAGCAATTAAGATAAGGAATACCCAACATAAAATGTACTTAACTATCTTAATGAAAACATATCTGAATGACCAACGCCTAAATTGGGAGCTGTGCAGCGAGATGTCTGTTTACATTAGTTTTAAATTTCTGCATGTCAGTACCGTCATGAAAACAGGGAGCGGGGAGGGAGTCCCAGAGTCCAGCAGCACGAGGAAAGAAGCTTTTGGAGTAGAAAGCTCTTCGGCATCTGGGGACCTCCACAGTGAATGGATGGAATTTGGCAGATTGTCGGGTTGGTCTAGTGAATTTACGTCGTGGGGGCACCAGAGCAGCAAGTTCATCAGAGCACAATAGCGTTTTAAATATAATGACTGGTGATTTGTATTATTAGGACTACTGTTTTCATTTTGAATGTTATTCTCATAACGTTTCGGCCAATGTAACCATAAACTTCTTCAGGTGCATCTTGTCAGACTCAGGCGTTTTTTCAGCTAAGATTCCTATCTTGCATTTTGCCAGGAAGAACTGTGTATCGGCTAATTTAAAAAGGGTATTGTTTCCCCCTTTTTTCATGCGTACTACTAATTTGGTTTTAACACCAATACGCTCAGCATGTCAAAAACTTTAAAAATAAGCAACAATTTTTTAGCTATTGAATATCGTTTCCCTATTCTGCTCAGATTTAGTCTTCCTCTGAAGTCATCAGATCTAAGCCTATCTTTAAAACTCACATTACATATCCATCGTATCATTCTCATATCATTTCTCTCCATGCAACACATGTCCTCAACTCTCACTGGCCAGGTTTCACTTCCATATATCATCACACAGTGTACATATGCCTGATAGACTCTTTCCTTGGTCGACAGTGGTAACACTCTGCTGGTTAGTATCCACTTGGCTAATTACTAGCGTTGCCCGGGAGTCTTTTCATTTTTGTTTTGCTTCTTTTTTTTTTCATTTTTTTTTTTTTTTTCATTTTTGTTTTCATTTTTTTTTTTTTTCATTTTTTTTTTTTCATTTTTTTTTCCATTTTTTTTCTTCATTTTTTTTGTTTTTTTACTATGCCAGATTTTTTGTTGGGGTGGGGGGAGCACACAATTATTTTTTAAAAAGATTGTTGAAAGTTAAATTTAATTATTACGACATCGTTTAATCATTAAATTCTTAATCAAACGAACTTGTTATAAAACTATAACTAATTTTGTTAAAGTAATGTTTTAATCTCTACTAGTTTATACTCGCCTCTTTTGCAGTGTTTGTTCAGTATCTGGGTATGTCAATTACCATCTTTACCTATCATCTACCACTTTAGAGATAGAATGATAGAAAATATTTGGGATTTTGTGGAAAAATATGTGCTATTTAGTATTTACATGAGTTAGTAACTAACATGACTGTCTCTATGTATTGTTTTTATTATAAAAAAAACAAATTATGGTTTTAAGCAAAAATAATTGGCTTTTAACTAATACTGAATACTTTTTGTCTACTTTTGTGGATTATCAAAAAAAAAGATCACTTAGTTTTAAAAAAATATATTTAATGTTTTTTTTTGTTATATTATGTTAAGTTTTGTAAATTTATAAAACACATATCCATTTTTTAAACATCTTTTAGACTTACATGAGATTCAGACTCTGGTATTGACATGGTAAAAACTACTGCCTTAGTATTGTGTACTCTGCCTATTCCCATGATGTCCACAAATAACATGTTTCCATTTGCATACGAAACGACAAACTCCAAAAACACCATAACTTTTTAATAGTATATAGATTCATAAAATTATTCGATGTTAACAGCTTTCAAAACTTTTAATATTTTAATACGAGGATTTGCTAAGAAGTTTAAAGCCAGAAATGACTTTCTATTCGACAGTTTAAATGCTTCAAAATTCCTTTCGAATTTCGAAAGGTCTTAGAAGTCATTTTTTTTTTTTAATTATAAACAAAAGATTAAAATGACTGACTTCTTTACAAAAAAAAAAAACGAAGTGCATTCTGGTGGATTTAATTTTGTATTTAAATTATTTTTATAGAATTTTTAAAAAGTTCGTTTTAGTCTTTTAAGCTATTGTATTTTTGATTGCAATAAATAATCGATTAATAGAGAAAAAAAAGTACCAGTCTCCCTCTACCGTGCTAGTAAACTTCTCACACCTGACATTATCCTATATCTCTACAAAGCCACCATCTGCCCATGCATGGAATATTGTTGCCACATCTGGGCTGGTGCATCATCCACTAGTCTCTCCCTCTTAGACAAGGTCCAAAAAAGAGTCGCCAACTTGATAGGTCCTTCACTATCCACCAAGCTCCAGCCTCTGTCCCATCGCCACAATGTTGCTTCCTAGTGCCTGTTTTACAAGTACGTCAATGGATTGTGCTCTGATGAGCTTGCTGCTCTGGTACCCCCACAACGTAAATTCACTAGACCAACCCGACAATCTGCCAAATCCCATCCATACACTGTGGAGGTCCCCAGATGCCGGAGAGCTTTCTACTCCAAAAGTTTATTTCCTCGTGCTGCTGGACTCTGGAACTCCCTCCCTGCTCCCTGCTTTCCTGACGTTACTGACATGCAGAAATTTAAAACTAATGTAAACAGACATCTCTCTGCACAGCTCCTAAATTAGGTTGACCCCCTCAAAACGGTCATCCTTTTTTTCTCAGTAGCCCCTTACGTCTACAATGACGGCCTGCCTTGTTTGGGGTGAACTATGTAGAGGCGAGAAACACTGACACGTGAGAAGTGATCGCACAATTTTATTAAAATAGAGATTATTAAAGTTAAATTTAGTGTTGTTGATTTGTTAACGGTATAATTATTATGCCACCATTTGTTTCGTGTTTGTTTATTTGCGTTATGGTAGCGGTTATAATGTCAACTGGAACAGTTTATCTTAACTGATTCATGTGAGCCTGGAGTTCTTTGAGTTTAAATATAGTACTTCCACTCCCTCTACACCTTTCCTTACCTCTTCTCATTCATCTCCCCACGCACACATAATTGTTTTGGCCCTATCCCTCCCTCCCCCCTCTCCCTCCTCCCTCTCCCTCCTCCCCCCTCTCTCTCTCTCTCATCCCCTCCCCTCTCTCATACCCCTCGCTCTCATTACCTTTCTCTCCCTCCTTTCTCTCTGTCCCTCCTCTCTCTCCTTCTCACTCCTCTCTCTCCTTCTCACTCCTTCCTTCTCTTTCCCTCTCCCTCCTCTCCCTCTCTCTCCCTCTCCCTCTCCCTCTCCCTCCCTCTCCCTCTCCCTCCCTCTCCCTCCCTCTCCCTCCCTCTCCCTCTCTCTCCCTCTCTCTCCCTCTCCCTCCTCTCCCTCTCCCTCCTCTCCCTCTCCCTCCTCTTCCCCTCCCCCTCCCCCCTCTCACTCTATCCCCCCCTCTTACCTCCTCTCTCTCACGTTCTCCCCCCCCCCGTCTTACCTCCTCTCTCTTACGTTCTCCCTCCCTCTCCCTCTCAAATCCTCCTCTCGCTCACCCTCCCTCTCAAATCCCCCTCTCATTATTCATCCTCTCTATTTATCTATCCTCTGCTGATGGTACCACTGTACGATTCTGGTATGTCAGTACTTCTCACATTACTATTATTTATTTTAATTTTATTTTCTGTCTGTTTCTTCTCCTTTTATCTCGCCTCGTCCTATCATTCATTTTTTTTTCTTCACTTTTTGTATTTCTAAGATTTTTCCTTTTTCTTCTTCATATTATCTACTCTCTCATTCTCTGTTTATCTGTATTAATATGATGTGGTTTGATAAACTAGAATATCTCTGTCTTCTTACTACTAGTGAGAGTAACAACAGTACTCATAAAGATGCTTACAATGTTATTTGCCCCCCCCCCCCCACAAGGGTAGGTTTCAGTTTAAAGTGGGGAGTCACGGGGTATTGACCTTAACTCTCGCCTGTTGATGTTGTGGGAATGGTTCTTCCTGGAAGCAATTTCTTACAGTTGGGTCTGTTTATAGTTACTTTTTACAGATACTGTTTCATATATATATATATATATATATATATATATTTATTTGCATATGTTTTGTTTCAGTATCTATTTGAACAGTGCTCAATACATTAGTTGAGCTTAGTAGTAGTATAAAAAAATACACTTATGGCAAGTGAGCTACACAGAAACGTTTGTTTCATTCTCGAAGGTAATTATTTAGCCTGATAATTTCCTTTGGGAATGAAACAAACGTTTCTGTGTAGTTCATTTGCCAGTTATATTTTTTTATAGTACTATATATATATATATATATATGGAAAATTAGTTTATGGAATACTGGGTAAGCAAGTGAACATACTAGTAGAAATAACACACACATTTTACCAAATGAATATGGTCAAACGAATAGACCGAAATATCTTGGTTCAGCTTTAATGTTGTGTCCGTGTCCTTATTTCTAGTTATTTTGTATATTGCTTGCTTATCCACTTTTCCATTTTGTCTCAGATGTTACACACCAGGTTGCTGAGAATATATATTTCAAATTTCATAATGATCGATTCATAAAAAAATTAATTTAAAAAAAAAATGAAAAATTTATATGCATGCACCCCCGAAATATCTACATTTACAAAACAAATGATATGCTCATGTTACTCACCATATTTTTTAGAATATATATTCCAAAAGTCATAATGATCCATCCGTTCATTAGTTTAAGAAATTACCCTGTACATATATATATATATAACACATACCATTGGAGAGCAATGAATATTATAACTGTCCTGTTTTTAAATCTCCGAAACAGTTACATGGTAAACAGTTGATGATCCCCGTTTTAATATTTCACGCTTAAGTTAAGGTCCCCTGTTTTTGTTTCACTGTTAGATACTTGAATCCCCTTTTTTTTTATTTATGAATTTTCCAACGATATCTTGGATTTAGTTAGTTTCTCTGGGAATTTAAACTGCATTTTCCTTTTTTTTTCTTCTGTTTAAAATGACTCAAAGCTTCTTTAGACTTATATATATTACACATACCTAACTTTATATATGAGTGGTCTCAGCAACAATAACAAATGCAGGTTCTGCCACACAGAAGTAGAATGTGAGCCACCTGACATCTAGTTGTAAGGTTCTCCTGGGGGATGGTTATTATACAATGCGACACAACTGAGTGTGTAAATATCTCCACTGGACTATTTGTAAAAAGTTGAATATCCAGTGTAGCAGCAAGTCCTGGGAGCATATACCAGAAAAAACAATTGGGAATTATTTATGCACCATCCATTATGACTCTGCAATCCCTACAGCTACATATCTAGAAAACGGAGCTGTTAAACCTGACATCATGATATGGGACAAAAGGGAGAAAGTAGCAACCCTAGTTAAAGTCAGTGTCCCTAATGATGCAGGATTAAATCGAGCTGAAAGGGAAAAGATTACGAAATACCAAGGTCTAATGTACAACATGAAAAGAAACTGGAATCTTAGGAAAATCTCCATCATCCCAGTAATTATAGGAGCAACAGGACTAATGAAAAAGAATTTCAAAAGCTATCTGGCGAGTATACCCGGTGAACCGAGTGCAAGAGAAATACAAACAATTGCACTTAAAGGGACAGTTAGAATCTTAAAAAGATCTCTAGGCTGGAGTGTCTGAAATAGCCGGTGAATGTCTGGCATCCGGTAGAATGCCCCATTCCCAGCAAAAACAGAAAGATAACATTTTTTAAAAAATGTGAATTACAATTAAAAAAAAAAATTTTTTTAAAAGTTCTTTAATTGCTATTTTCACCTCACAGCTTTTCCAAAATATGATCTCAGAATAATATGACCCTTCCCCCCCCTCCGAAATGTTCATATAATGTCAAGTGATTTGAAAATGTTTTGCTCAAAACGATACTAGCACTTTAGTTAAACAAAAATTAAGCAGGTTCTATAGTAGTTATGTTGGTCAGTTTTTAATTCGGCAACTCGAGCTGATCGTTTTCTTCTATCTGGTACCTGTGGAATATTAACTGATATCTGTTGTTTAATGCTACGATCTAATATTTGAGAAGTGTAACCTAAGACCTAGAACCACACTAGTACATACAGTGATATTAATGAACTTCTGATGAATAAACAATCCTTATAAATGGATGGTAGAATACTTTTGGTAAATACTATACATGCCTTAGTAGCAGGGAAACATCTTGAGTTCTTTTCGGAATTTGATCACTAAAAATCTTGTATTGTATTGTAAAAAGAATATATATATATATATATATATTTAAAAAAAAAAAAAAATATCCAGGCACAAGATGTCCGTTATTTTTAATGATACTTATTTATATTTATATATATATATATATATATATATATATATATATATATATATATATATATATATATATATATTGATTTGCGGTGTATCAACATAGTATGGTGACAAATAAATAGAAATTAATCAAAATAAATTTAGGGAGTTTATGAAATATTTTGCAGTTTCAGTTCCCTTTGGTATACGTGGTCTTTTTCTTTTTTTCTTTTTCTTTTTCTTTTTCTTTTTGTTTTTTTTCTTTTTCTTTTTCTTTTTGTTTTTTTTCTTTTTCTTTTTGTCTTTCTTTTTGTTCTTTTTCCTTTTCCTTTTTCTTATTCTTCTTATTCTTATTCTTCTTATTCTTATTCTTATTTTTCTTATTATTATTATATAGAATTAAAGAAACTTTTTTCCTTCTAATTTTGCATACGTGTTTGGTGTGTACAGGCACACGTACATAAATTAGCTGGCCACACTGAGAAAAAGTTACCCTTTCTCTAAATACTCAGCGACATGAAAAATATTAAGAGTGGTTAAATCAACATAGATTAAATGGATCCAAGAAAAATACTACATAGATAGCTAAGAGAGACAGATGGGTGACTTGTTCAGTTAATTACAAATTATGGCTGATTAGAACAATCAAAACATTATTATTTTATTTTCAACCACAACTCAATCCCAGAACTAAAGTATATTTTGGCATTTATTTTGTGGAAAACGAATGTAGGGGAACAAAACGTTGATGAACATTTAGTATAATAATCGATCAACACAACCAACGGTCAGTGATCGTTGTAAAGTTGAGTTAATAAAATATAAATATTTGTGATCATCCATTCGTCCGAGAGCAGATTACAGTTTATAAATAAGGTGAAATCCAAGATGGTGGCCTAAACCCGGTTTACATGTGGGGTTCAGATAAAGTCACTAAGAAGATCACGCTTAAGAAAGCCCACTGCTTTGCTAAGCTCCTGCGACTGACCTTCTCTTCAGACTTGAAATGGAAGACTTACATCAGATCTGTTGCTAAGACCGCTGGAAAAATGATTGGATCATCCTACCGCTCCAGAAAGTATCTCACGCCTGATGCAATACTCTACCTGTACAAGAGTCAAATATGTCCTAAGATAGAGTACTGCTGCCACATATGGGGAGGTACTGCTCAGAGCACCCTTTCTTGCCTTGACAGTCCAAAACCAACTTGGAATCTAGTGGGGGGGGGGTCCTTTTCTCTTCCCTACAGTCACTCTCTCACAGAAGAGATGTTGCTAGTCTTTCTTTGCTCTACCGTTATTTTCATGGCAGGTGCTCGATTGAGCTCAAATCTATGACCCCCTTCCCCTTGTAAAACATTCACAATAAGAACCCGCCTAGCATCTACCACTGTCAATAATTTCCCTTTCTCTCTCTCTGCGTGCCTAAGACAAAACGAAACTTCCATGAGAAGAGTTTCTTTTCTAGAACTGCCCGTCTGTGGAACACAGTGCCGCTAACTACAATATGGTCGTCTTCATGTCCAATGTAAACAAGTTCTTGTTGAACCGTCCCCGTAAATAATCTATTTCTGCACCCTGCTACAACCATCGTGCCGTGATCGCAATGTTGTTTCACCGTCCACCAGTCAAACTCTTTAACCCTTATCCTCGAGTGGCCTTTGGACCTTGATAAGCAGTGACCTTTATTGTAAAATAAAAAAGAAAAAAAGAAAGATAATTACATAAACGTAAGTTAACAAATGAAATCCCTATATTTATGTATCACAAATGATCAAAGCTTTTGGAAACCTTGCTTTCCACTTAACCGCCATTTTGAAACACTCTCCTTGATTTATCTTTACTTACCTGATTATTGGTACAATGGTACTAATATGTGTGTGTGTGTGTGTGCATGCACATGTATATATTTGTCTTTCTTGTATTCTCTTGTGTGTGTGTGTGCTTTTTTTTTTTTCATTCTCACGAGTATCTTTTGTGGTTGTCAGTTTCTTAACTGTCAAGATAGTGACATAGAAATAATGATGCAGTTCTTCTCACCTTCTTTGCTTTTAGCCAGGAAGAAATTAAGGAAGGAAATAAGAGAAAATTGCCACTTATCACTTCTGGCAGACAAATAGGAAGGCTTCATTGCCAAAACCAGTATCTACATTAATAGTCTATATACTGTCTTCAGTAAGACATATCTTTTGTTTTATATATATATATATATTTATATATATGAATTTAGATGTTTTCTGACAAAAGCAAGGTCTTGTATCAAGCAAAATTGGTTTTAATGAAAAAATAACAGCTGTTTCTTAATAGATGCACAATCAGAACATTGGTAATTACAAAGTCTGAATATTATACTAAACAAATGAAACTTCAGATTTACAGAAGAAGAAAACTATTCACAGAAAAAAATAATTTTCAACATTTTCACCAAAACATCCGTTTTTCTTCAGTACACATGGCCAATAATCTCCATGATACACTATTTGTTTTAATTATAAATATCTATATTTATTATTTGTTCATATAACATAGAATTCAACTTCTCAAAATTGGAATAGACTCTAATAAACCTTGCACACACAAAAGGCTCGATATCATTTCAGTTATATGTTTATAACAATCATAAATAATGGCTTAACTTAACACTTTGCGACAGTTTTGCAGGGTTACCAATTGTCAGAAGTGTGTTAATAAATCCTGAACGATTCCTCTCATTTAAATATAATATATATATATATATATACTAGCTGATCAGACTCTGCTTTGCCCGGAAGTATCTGGCATGTTTTTTGGGGGGGTTTTAATAACAAAATGTTACTATTTTTACATGTACTGGACATCTGCGCAAAATTACAAATCTATTTTTGCAGTTATGTAAATTATGGTGTTTAACATGTACAATGAAACCTGTATTAAGTCATTTTCCTTCAAGGTTTTCTTTTTTCTTTACTAAAACTAATGTTCTCTGACTCTCTTACTCTCAATAGTGTCATTAGCTTGAAATAACCACCCGGGAGAAGGAAATAGTAAAAGAATCACACAGAGAGAAAGAGTAAAAATAATAAACTATGAATCTTACTGTGTTTATATATAATAATAGTGCTCAATAACAAGTAGGGCAGTATATTTATTTATACAAACATTCTAAATTGAATATTTGGTCAGAAAAAGGTTCAGCCTGATCTCGGCTTTAACTAAAACATACATATTATTCATATAAACGTATACTATTTGATAATTTTTTTTCATATTCGTTCATTTCAGAATTATTTATTAAGGGTAAAGTGCAATGGATAGCTGTTTCTGTGTACTAGTAGTAGGTTTGAGAGCTGGAGACTATGGACGACTGGAATATTGGAAGTGTTTGACCTGCATAATGAGGATAAATTTTTTTTTTTTTTTTTAATCCGTTTTCGATTAGAATAGCCTCACTTGATTTTAAAATTCTTGCTTAGGTGTAATTTTTTCATCTGACGACAAAGGCTGGTACATGAAGCAAGTTATTTAATTTACTCGATAAAATACGTGGACGTTTCTAAAAAAAATAAATAGTTAAAATGGAATATGAATGGCTATATTTATAACGTTTAATATAATGAATACGGTATAGTTTTATCAGAAATGTAAAAATCATTTTTGGACATAGAGGAATAGATATCCAAACAACATATATAAGTCTTAACAATGATCTGATAATTCAAAGCAGACACAAAAGAAAAAGAAGAATGCCGAAATTTTTAAAAGGTAATCGAAGATATACCAAAGAGTGTTTAATTAAATTTACGCCTGTAAAGAATTTCATTTATTTTCTAAGTACTAGAGAAGTTAAAAATGAAATTTAAAAAAATGTTTGTTATAAATTAGTTTGTCTAGTTATATATGATGTAAAGGGAGCAACAGCAAAAATCTTATTTGTAATAAATAATGGGGAAAAAAGAAGAAAGTAAGCTTACCAGAAAGGAAAAGAATACATGTGTTGAATGACACCAAAATTGATGACTGCCGCTTAGATCATTTCAGTAAAACAACAATGTAAGTAGTTGATGTAAAAGATGTATTTTCACATACAATTATGATAATGATATACAGTTAATTATAAGAAATAAATAGGCTAATGTTTATGTAAAACAAATATCTGATAGCAAACAAGTTCAAAACATATGATGTTAGTAGTAGCAACACAAAAATAATGAAAGAAAAATGAAAAATCAATCGTTATAAAATAATTTAAAATAATCTGTCACATGGTTTTCTGCCTCATAAGCTTTCCGAAAATTTATTATTCTCTTTTTGGTTTTCATACTAACAGCTTGGCCTGAATAAGCTAAGCCTTTAAAGGGCTATAACTGAAATATGTAGCGAAAATGTATGTATGTATGTGTGTGTGTATGTATGTGTGTATATATATATATATATACTATGAATAATTTTTTATTAAACTGTATTTCCTTACAGACAACGTTGTTTCAGACTTACGTCCTCATCAGTGGAGGAAGTGGGTGTTTAAGATGTCAGTTAGGTATGTGTATATATTTGTATGTACAGGATTCATGCCTATATTTAATTTAATTGTATGCAAAAGGAGCAAAGAGAGGATGTAAAAATTCAGATGCTTCCGATTTTTGTGAAATTTTAACAATAGGTATTAGACATCAATTAATAATTATTCCCCAAATTTCAGGTTTTTACAAATATTTTTAATGGGGTTTTAGGAGGCATAATATGGACACAACCTCCCATTTGAAAATTCAAATATTCAAGATTTATATTTAATTAGATCCATAGTCATTAGACACACATTAAACAAGATTCTTTGAAATTCAATTTCTTGAGATTTAAGCTTAAGCCTTAGATTTTAGACATTTTCTAGAATCAAACATTGGAATAAGGATTCTCGATATAAGGTGTAGTATCAGTATATCTTTATTTTAATCTTTGTAAGGATACATAAGTGGTGGAAAACTGTTTTGTTTGGGAATTCATTTTACCGTCCTTGGACGGGTATTCGTTTAGTTATATATATATATATATATATATATATATATACACACAAGCATACATTTGTCAAAATCTAGATACTTGTTGAGGTTATAAAGCAGGCTATGGTAATCTGCCATCTCTTCTAATGACTTTTTTTTAAAGAAATGTGTCTGCCACATGTGCTGATAGGTTAAAACAAAATTTTGGATGGGTGGGCGTGACTTGGTGTACATTTGGTGGGTACTACGATGCAGAAGAGGGTGACACATGCAAGTTGAGTTGAGAAAACCCCACCAGAAGATAAGAAGCAGTGATGTGTGTATAGAGAATGGAATGGAAAGAGATAAGAGAAGAACACCGACTTCTTTTTAAGAACAAGGCAGTCTGGTGAGAAGATAAAACTCATAGATGTTTACATGAAATACGCTAAAATAAAAGCTTATTCAATATATTTCAGTATGTGTTTGGTTGGTTGGTTGGTTATTATCTACCATTTTTGGTTTATTTAATGTGGAAACAATATTTCTTGAGCATTATTCATTAAATGTGATCTGTTATTATATCCAGAAGTTGATGGAAGTAAGGTGGGTCATACGTTTCCTAATGATATTTATGTATAAGTAAAGAGATAATAGATCTTATATATATATATATATATATATAGGATGAGGATAAAATACACAATATATTATGAAATGAAATTCTGTGGAGACAGAATATATGAAAAAGACAAAAGGAAAAACAATTAAACACAGGATCCTTTTTGATGATTTCTTCCTGTGTTTAATTGTTTTTCCTTTTATCTTTTTCATACATATACTAGAAGAAAACACGTCCCAGGGCAGGGAAAATTAAAAAAAACAAAACATGTTTGCACCACTTTTATGTCCCCATACGAAGATTAAAATCAAGATATAATGATACTGAACCTTATGTCTAGAATCCTTATTCTAATTTTGATTAAAGTCCATTACATGATTTTGATTCTTGGAAATGTCTCATTGAAATTCAGGAAATCTTGCTTAATGACTGGATCTTCAAATGGGAGATTGTGCCCATATTATGTCCCCTAGAACCCTTCTAAAACATTCCAAAGAAACTGAAATTTGAGGAATATTTATTAATGATGTCATCATCATCACCATCAACCGGTTTATTTGTTGAATCAGGCCACAATTAATCCTCCGATGAGGGTGGGGCCTGATTGTCTAGTCTCGAAATCTAAGTCTTCCTCTCCACTCCTGTCTTTGGCAAGGCTTGATGGAATCTATACCCATGGCCTTCCTATCACGTTTGACTACGTCCTCCCAAGTCAACTTGGGTCTGCCAGTGGTGATGTTCTCTGCTGGCACATTCAACTGTCGGACTTTAGCAATCCAGCCATCGCTACGCTCAATGTGACCCAACCAACGCAGTCTGTTCTTTTGCATGATGTCTGCAAGGCTTTTCAAGTCGACCTGTGAGAGCAGGGATTCAAAAGAAACGTACTGTTCAGGCCTCACCAAACAGATCCATCCATCTGACCATTGCCCTGTCATTACGATGCAGCTTCCTTAGTATGCCAGCAGAGACAGCCCAAGTTTCTGAGCCATACATACATACAACCTATTGTTAAAATTTCGCAAAAATCGGAGGTATCTGAATTTTCACGAAAAGGGTTTACTTCCCTTTTATCCCCTTTGTATAAAACTAAATGAAACTAAATATATCCGGTATTTACCCCCCCCCCCTCACCGTGGGAAGATGTGACATAAGGTCGGAAGGTGGGGATCGAAAAGAGATATGTGCACTGGCCATCAAAAAATGCCTGAACAGCCTTGTCGACATTCTCTGGTGGGAGCGCCTCAAGTGATTAGCAATAAATTAAACTGAAAGAGAGAAGGTAAAACCTGGGAGGGTGGCCGACAGATGTAAGGTCATCAACTACTTAAAAATGACCCAGACTCTTTTGGAGCCAGATAAGAGATAAAACACATCTTCATCCTCAGCAAGTTCAATGACGAATTATTTACGCTATTAATTTGACAAAAATACACCAAAGCATTCACCAGACAGAGGAAACGATTCTATAAAAAAAAGATGTCAGCCAAAGATCGGATGAATCAAAACATGGCATCCTGACAATCGTCTGCCCAACTTTCAGAAGCTGAAAATTAGTTATCATAAAACTGTCGATTCGTGTTCAGAGTTAAGAAAGATGATGAGCGAAATAGAAGTCATAAAATAATAATGGTTGATAACGTTTTTCAATTGATGAAATAACATCAAATTTGCGAAATGTGTAATACTAGTGTGACCCGTGGAAAGTCCACGGTGCTTTCTACATCAATTGTATAATCTACTGTTAATAATAATATTCCCTTTGAAATATTAAGTGTCCATTGTCAACTAAATATTCTTTAAATTAATAAAACTAGTATTACTCATCTTTATTTTTTTTAATTAAAAATAGTAGCAGTTGAATTCTTTTTAAAACAATATTCTCTATCTTCTTACTGCAAAAATAATTGTCAAATAAATATTCTTCAAGTCAATTAAACGAATGTCACTTTTTGAAATGTATTTATTTAAAATTTAACTGTTTTAGTCGAGACAACATGATTTTATTTGGGAATAATTCATTTTAAAATGGGTAAAGTCGGAATTTTTTACCTTAGCGACATCAGATTAAGCACCAATCACCATCTTTACCGATCAGAAAATTTCATTTTTTTTTGTGTGAAAGGCTATAACGTACGTACAAACATGAAATGCCTTAGCATATTCTTTTATAGATACTAATATTTTCTCCCCCCCACCCCCCAAAAAAAGAAAGAAATTATTATAACAGCAAGAAAAATAAGTGGCCATTTTGAATGTACAAAATCCTTACTTTTGTAGCATTGATTGAATAGACTTTGCCCTGTGAGATGTAGGAGATTTTCTCTCTCTCTCTCTCTCTCTTTCTCTCTCTCTCTCTCTGTCTCTGCAAACAAATTCATTTACTATCAACATCGCTTAATGGAGCAACGTTTCAAAATCCAACACAGTCAGTGCTTCTATATACTTTTGTCGATAACTTTGGTACTGTTTGTTGTAGAGACTTGCTACTCGGCCAATATTGTAGCCAATGAAGTCCTGCATAGCATAACTTCAGGAATACTTTATACAATATGGAAAAGTAAGTCCCAGATAAGACTTTGTCGCATCCTTACATAATCCTGCGAAGGTATGCAGTCATACGACTGACTTATATCCTTGTTTTTTCTACTTATAACCTGCATGACTTTGGCTCAAAAGTGTTATTTTATCTTCTATCGTATTGGTCTCATTTCTACATGACCATAGTTTTTTTTGCTTGCGTAAATGAATTCATTTTTGAGCTTGATTCCAATAAATTCTGATACTTTGGCTGCTGTATGTTCACAATGCATAATTTAAAAATCAGCAATTTGTTTATAGAACAAATGAAGGTGGCGGAGAGAAATCATTGCCGAAAAGCTGGCACAAATTTCCTGTGCAAATTAGATTTCTGCACTATTACTAATTCAGTGGATGATGAGAGAAAATGGAAAGAGATATGTTATAGCGGATACAACTCTGGTCAACTTGTTCAAGTGGCTTAGGTGATTGAAACATCAGCTCAGAAAAGTTCCTGCAGCCATCAATTACCACTGTTTTTCTTTTTTTCTCCTTTATTTTCTTTTTGTTCTTTCTGTATTGACCACTTGACACATTTAGTGTGAAATTAACTCCTGTCAGGTAATTCTCACCTTCTGATTGGTAATTTGAAAAACTTCTCATGTCTTCAGGCCTTGTAATTTCAATTGTAATGTTTTCTTCATCTCCACTTCTTCCTCCTCCTTCTCTGCTTCCTCCTCCTCCTCTTTCTTCTCCTCATCATCTTCCTTCGCCTCCTTCACCTTCTCCTCTTCCTCACAAGAGAATGACACTGCTCATTAAGTCCCTATTTACTTGCCCCCCTACCCCACCACAAGGGAAAAGTTAGATACAAGATCTGTTTTTAATGAGAGAAAAGAGACAGTTTGGGTTGAGACAAAAATTTTAAAATAACCTCGGTTTATAAGGATTTCTCCCCAACTGACCAAACTAGCTGACTCAACTCGCTGACAGGCTACGTTAACCTAGCTGAGATAAAAAAAAAACCCAGAACTGCATGCTTCATGCTCAGGCAGGAAACACATACTCATACCTAACCCCCTTTCGTGCACACAAGCTCACAACTTGTTGTACCCATGTTTTGTTGAATTCTATGGAATGAAATCTTTTTTTAAAACTTTGATCCTTGCCCCAAAACACAGAATCTTGAACATCAATTTCAGGATTGGGTTCAATTTATTACTGCAAGTTACACATGGGTGTTGGTTGTTTATTTTGATCTGTAGAGATTGAATGCACTAAAATGTATTACAACCAGCTTTTGTATCTTCGTAATTATTGTGTACAAGTGAAGAACGATGATCGATATTTTACACGTTGAATGAATCATTGCCGATTTATTGAAGTTCAATGCATATTGGCTTCATAAAATATACAGCAAATTTCAGATTCTACTTTCTATTAGTAGGTGGGTCTGTTGATTCTTTTATACTAGTGTACACCCTGCATCAAAAATGACGGAAAACACAAATTATCCTTGCCAGTGTTCGCACTAACATTCATATAAAATCATAGACTTATGTCAGTGATTTAATTTTTCATATATAAATTATCATTCCTGATGACCTAAAGAAAAAGCACCGCCTGCTGATTTTTATTTCAAGTGGAGGATTTCTTTCAAAATTTATTTTAGATGGCGGGGTTGTCTGACTTGCTGTTTGCTTTCCAATGTAAGTCTGTCTAATGCTTTTTTTAAATTAGTATTTCAGTATGATAATTAGGAACTGAACTATTGCGAGTTGAAACAGCAACTGTTAACTTTGCTTTTTAAAATTTTCTTCCTTTGATTATGAGGTAGCAAGGAGGGCATAAAAAAATGATGCCGGACTTTTTAGCATCAAAGATGTGAGCAAAAGTGAAAGGTTGAAAATTAAACTGAAAGAACAATCATCGCTCACATAAAAAAGAAAGAAAACGTCTCAAACTGGAAAGTTGAAAAGGAAAAAAAAGAAATGTCTTAATCTGTATAGAAAGGAAAAAGAAAACGTCTTTTTATGGAAATAGATTTGTCTTCTCCCATCCCTTTCCTCAGACACTGTTGTGTGACGGGACAGATATATATTTACAAATAAATACACATTGCTCTTTATTATAAAATGAAAGATAACTGTTTTTGTTTGGTTTGCTTCACTTTCGCCTTTAACTTTAATTCTCACCAACAGTCCAATTCTTCAGAATTACTTTCTAAATTTTGATGCTTCGTGATATAGGAAACATGAGTCAGCCATTTTAATTTTATATTAATGATTAATAGTTTCAAACATGGCCGACATGACTTTACTATGGTGACACTCTCTTATTCGAAAGTTATTTTGAAACTGTTATGGTGACTTACCTATGTACAACATGGACTCTTCCTCTTGGCTCAATAAATGCCAACGGCAATTAACTCTCGTCGGAATCCAGTAAGATAGTCAAACTCTACTTACCAGGCGCATATTTCTTCCCTCTGTACTCTATTTCCTTAATACACTTGTTTCTACTTTATACCGTGTTTGTGTCTTCCTTTCGGTCCCTTTAACAGGGCCACAACAGAAACTATCGAATATAAAGTAATGTCTGGATTTAATTAAAGTTTAAAGACAAAAGTCAAGTATATGATTCTTCTTTTGTGGTCTGAAACCATAGAAAAGCGGTAATTTTCGCATATGCATTTGTTGTATATTTGTTTGTAACTTTACATAATAAACGTTACCGATCAGATGGCGAAAACGTTATCAGAGTACTCTATCCTTACCTTCCCACAAGGTTAAACACAAGCTTGGTTTTTAATGTTGGGAAATTCCAGCTCCACAAAAAGGGGCACTCTGGCTTGGAACAAAAATTCGAATTTCCTCAGTCCAGAACGATTTCTCCTCCACCGACCGGGGACAGAAAAGACGAAATCTAGTATCAGAGCAAATACTACACTTTGATCCCTATAAGTCATTTTCCGAATCTAGCAATGTTTTTTTTTTCCTGTTATATTTAGATGCGTTCACTGCATCTCCTCAACCAACTTTGTCGATCAGTCAACACTTAAGAATGAAAGTCGATTTATAAATATTTATACAAATATAACACCTCATTAAATAATAATTCAGAAACCAGCCAAGGGAATTGGAATGTAATCGCTAGATTGAATGACCGAGATTTATATAGCATTAGGCAAATCTAACAAAGTGTTTCGGAATATTTGAGATGAGGATTGATATTTGGATTATTCGGACTATTATTCTCATATTGGTTGTTCTTTTCACAACGTTTCAGATGATCTAACCTCTGACCTGGTGCAACAGACAAAGGGTATGGATTAACAGTCAGTTCTAAGTGACTCAACTTCTGTAAGTTGAAGGTTCAATCCTTACTACGGGCGATAGTAATTGAGAATAACAAAATCATTTACACTTCTAACCAATCATAGCTGACGGAACGAGAACAATCTACTCTCATATTTTTATTTAATAAAGGGTTTAGTCCAAAATTTCGTATAGGTTTTCGAGCTTACGGTAAAGATTCCCAGGTTCGAAAAGATGCACCTGAAGAAGGTCGGAGGTTACATCGACCGAAACGTTGTTAAAAATAATAACCAAACCTTACAAGTTAAGAAACATATTTTAGATTTTTCTAATGGAGAGAGAGAGAGAGAGAGAGAGAGAGAGAGAGAGAGATATATATAGATATATATATAGAGAGAGAGAGAGAGATAGCTAGCTAGCTAGCTTCGACAAGCATCTACGCTTCTTGGCCTTCACCTGATGCGTCCCTACCAGGGAATGCCAACAGAATAGTTCAGACATTGTTTGTAGGTCAGAGTGCACTTTCTTCAGTGTGATGGCTTTTCCAAATTCCATATGACCTTGGTGCGGAGGTAAATAAACATCTATGTAAACAAATGAATCTGTTTGCTTTAAAAATGATTAAAAAATCGGGATTTTGGTGAAATATTCAGCATTTAGCTAGTAATCTTATAATGTCGATTTTATATATACAGGGTGTTCCCAAAAGATGCATACACCCTTTGAAATGTTATAACTCATTCAATTTACTGATTCTGACTTAGAAACAAGATTGATAGAAGAGTAAGAATACACATTTATAAATACTGATTGTAAAATTAACAAAACCATAGAAAAGTAACTTTTAATAACGTAAAGGCTACTTGGGATAATTTCAGAATGTTCATAAATTAATCCTAAACCGAACCCTCGTAATATGGTGTGAATGTGAAAAGAACATTTCCACTAGAAATTAAATTAACGTGTTTGAAGGAAGTCACATCACAAGAAGTTTTGAGTGATATGTGTCAAAAAGAGCAGTGTGTTTTTTCTTGGCTCTTATCTGTCAACCAGGACAGACATATTTTTCGGAGATCTTCTTTCTACCTCGTCTCCCCGCCCTCACAGGGGGTTGTGTGGGTGAATTTGTAATATTATAGTATACATGTAAAGATGTGAAGAGAAATTTTAAAGAAAAAAAATTAAAAGAAAAATATTAAAATGTAGATCATGTCCGTTATTTTGTCAACCGGTAACAACTCTTATGACCACGGTGACAACAAAAAGAAAAAGACAGCTAGGACAGCTACTACTACTACTACTACTGCTACTACATGTCACCAACACAACACAGTTGTTTTCTAAGAGATGCTACTAGTGAGATATTTGTTACAGTAGGAAAACAAAGAATTCTCAACGGCAGTGATGCACTAGGACGTTGATTAAGAAAAATTGTAAATAATATTGATATTTTTTATTCCCTCACTTTAAATATTAAACAAGAATATAAGGCAGTTGTGAAACTGCTTACCTCCACCTGACAACGTAAGGATGGGCCAAAGTTTTATCTAGTCCTTACTGCTCCATATTGCATGAAATATTCCCTATTTCATGGAAAGGTTGATAATTATAAAGTATTTATCCGATCAGGTTGAAAATTTGCATGTTGGTTATTGTTATCAAAGGTGATCAAATCCATACATCAAATTTAAAAAAAATCGGAAGTTGAAATTTCGTCCTTGACCAAACACGGTCAAGGTCATAAAAGGTGTGGAACTTCATTGGCTACAATATCTACCAAGTGGCTAATTTCTACAATGAACAGAACCAAAGTTATTGCCAAAAAGTGTGAGTTTCACCTTGTCTTTGACTTAGATATCGCAAAATTAAATCAGTTCTAAGTTGACGATGACTGATATTTTAACTAAGTTTGGTGACTATTGGTCAAACGATGTAAACGTACACAAATAAACTTGACCGAAAACATAACCTCAGCCTTGGTGGAGGTAATAATCCCTGTAAATGACTTGTTAAATGAAATCATCTTGATCAAATATTTTTTTTTTTAAAACATATTGTAATTGATACAATTTTTTTATTTTTAATTAAAATAGATGTCTACATAATTATTTGTGCTTATGTAAAGAAATTACAAGAAAAAATAAAATCGATACAAAAAAAGTATTATTGTTCAAAAAATCTTTTTAACTTTTTCATAAAACATTATCTAATCTATTATTTTTGGGGCAGAACTTTGGATCAATCAACCTGTTCCTAAAATATTTCTTAACTTTGGATCAATCAACCTGTTCCTAAAATATTTCTTCACTTTGGATCAATCAACCTGTTCCTAAAATATTTCTTGACGTTAGTATCAATCAACCTGTTCCTAAAATATTTCTTGACTTTAGTATCAATCAACCTGTTCCTAAAATATTTCTTAACTTTGGATCAATCAACCTGTTCCTAAAATATTTCTTAACTTTGGATCAATCAACCTGTTCCTAAAATATTTCTTAACTTTGGATCAATCAACCTGTTCCTAAAATATTTCTTAACTTTGGATCAATCAACCTGTTCCTAAAATATTTCTTGACTTTGGATCAATCAACCTGTTCCTAAAATATTTCTTGACTTTGGATCAATCAACCTGTTCCTAAAATATTTCTTGACTTTGGATCAATCAACCTGTTCCTAAAATATTTCTTGACTTTGGATCAATCAACCTGTTCCTAAAATATTTCTTGACTTTGGATCAATCAACCTGTTCCTAAAATATTTCTTAACTTTGGATCAATCAACCTGTTCCTAAAATATTTCTTAACTTTGGATCAATCAACCTGTTCCTAAAATATTTCTTAACTTTGGATCAATCAACCTGTTCCTAAAATATTTCTTGACTTTAGTATCAATCAACCTGTTCCTAAAATATTTCTTAACTTTGGATCAATCAACCTGTTCCTAAAATATTTCTTGACTTTGGATCAATCAACCTGTTCCTAAAATATTTCTTGACTTTGGATCAATCAACCTGTTCCTAAAATATTTCTTGACTTTGGATCAATCAACCTGTTCCTAAAATATTTCTTAACTTTGGATCAATCAACCTGTTTCTAAAATATTTCTTAACTTTGGATCAATCAACCTGTTCCTAAAATATTTCTTAACTTTGGATCAATCAACCTGTTCCTAAAATATTTCTTGACTTTGGATCAATCAACCTGTTCCTAAAATATTTCTTAACTTTGGATCAATCAACCTGTTCCTAAAATATTTCTTGACTTTGGATCAATCAACCTGTTCCTAAAATATTTCTTGACTTTGGATCAATCAACCTGTTCCTAAAATATTTCTTGACTTTGGATCAATCAACCTGTTCCTAAAATATTTCTTAACTTTGGATCAATCAACCTGTTCCTAAAATATTTCTTGACTTTGGATCAATCAACCTGTTCCTAAAATATTTCTTAACTTTGGATCAATCAACCTGTTCCTAAAATATTTCTTAACTTTGGATCAATCAACCTGTTCCTAAAATATTTCTTAACTTTGGATCAATCAACCTGTTCCTAAAATATTTCTTAACTTTGGATCAATCAACCTGTTCCTAAAATATTTCTTAACTTTGGATCAATCAACCTGTTCCTAAAATATTTCTTGACTTTAGTATCAATTAAGCACTAAAGATAATGAATAACAATAACAAATTATTTTTCCTATTTAATAGTGATTTACTTTAGTTAGCATGTAAAACTAACGTTAATTGATTTATTGTAAAATGAGCCCTGACTTATAGACCATGAAGACAAGTATATATATATTTGGGGTTTCATCATAAAACCTGACTCCCCCACTACCCCCATTTTTCATCGTCTACGTTTTGCCATAGTGTGATGACTTTCGCATGTCTTTTTACTGGCAATTTCAAAAGAAGGGATGAGATTGCTGGCAAAGTCGGATGATATTATAAAAGAAAAGATGTGTACAGTTCATTCCAGACTGTAAACACGTGGATCATTTTGCAATGGAAACAGAACCCACCTATGACTGAAAGGTAGAAAAGTTAGTTAAATTTTTTTCCTCCAGATAATTGCAAACTTAGTGCATAATAATCAATAGTAAACCGAAGAAATATTTTGACAAAAAATTGTTAACAAAATTTTAGGAAATGGCCGATTACTCTGAAATTCTGCTGCATTTTTTCTTTCTCTTCACCTCAAATTCTTTGTGGAAGCATCTTAGTTCATCTCTATTAAATTATCTGATCAGATAGTGTGTGTGTGTGTGTGTGTGTGTGTGTGTGTGTGTGTGTGAATGAATAAGTGTACAAATTAAAAAAATAAAAATCCATTATTAATAATTTATTTAAAATAGTTAAGGAAAATCTAATGAATAAATTTAAGTTTCAAAATGTTATTTAAAAAAATATTACTTTGGGAAAAATTGACCAATATATACTTGCCTTTTAGTTTAAAAATGTAAGAATTGAAAAAAACGAATGAATTACTTTGTGACCCTTCGAAATTTGTAAGCCTTTATTTAAACTAGCTTTAAAATTCTTAGCAAATCCTCATATTGAAAGATTGATAGTTTTGGAAGCTATTTAGAATCCAATAATTTTATGAATAGAGACTAAAACATTAAACAAATTAGCTATAGTTTATAAATAATTTAATGACCAAACGATACCGTACTAATAAAATTTCACTTTCAAAATTCTATTTTTATTTAAAAAATATAACTGAGTAAAAAAAGAAACCCGGTAGTTTCTTTTCTTTTTAAAAACAGAAGCAAAACTGAAAAAAAAGAAAAGATTCCTGTGCAACACTGGAAACAATACCAAATCCTCTCATATGTTGCCACACCAAGTATGATGAAATAAGATAAACATGATAATGAAAAGATACTTTCAAGGCGTTAAAGAATTTGCCCTTCATGCTTGAATATATGTCATAATCATGTTGACACACCGATTCTCATCAGATTACTGAAGTTAAGTGATCTGAGCCTGGTCGGTACTAAATGGGTGACCATTTGGGAATATCAGGCGCTGCATATGAGAAGGTAGTGACACCTCCCGACAAAAGAACCCCCCCCTGCAAAATCTAATGTCATCATGGCCTCTGACCAGGATATACATGAGACTAGGGACTGCTTGTGAAGTTAATATTCCCTAGAAACTTCCTCCTTTGGATGAATTCCATACCAGATACGGATACATACTTGTTTGGAATTTGTACCTGGGTAGACTGTGATGAAGACCTATCTCGGTGAAACAAGAAAGCTAGAGTCGTCTGTGTGTTTTGTTGTGTAATGAGGTGACTGCAATGACAATGTGCATGAGTTGCCGGCCAAAGTGAGGCTAACGTAGGCGAGGAATGTAATTTTTTCCTGTGGGACTACAGTCTAAGAAAGAGGCATAAAGAAAACAATTTTATGTAGCCTGGCAGTTTGTTGGCTTTTTGAGCCATGTGCTGCTGTATATGCGTTCGAGTTCTGTGCAAAACGTTTTTTGACATTCGTGTTTGTTGCCGGTTGGGAGAGACTGCTTACTTCAGTTTGGCTTATTTCCCTCTCCTTTCAGTCTTACTTCAGTTTGGCTTATTTCCCTCTCCTTTCAGTCTTACTTCGGTTTGGCTTATTTCCCTCTCCTTTGTCTTACTTCGGTTTGGCTTATTTCCCTCTCCTTTCAGTCTTACTTCGGCTTGGCTTATTTCCCTCTCCTTTCAGTCTTACCTCGGTTTGGCTTATTTCCCTTTCTTTTCAGTCTTACTTCGGTTTGGCTTATTTCCCTCTCCTTTCAGTCTTACTTCGGTTTGGCTTATTTCCCTTTCTTTTCAGTCTTACTTCGGTTTGGCTTATTTCCCTCTCCTTTCAGTCTTACTTCGGTTTGGCTTATTTCCCTCTCCTTTCAGTCTTACTTCGGTTTGGCTTATTTCCCTCTCCTTTCAGTCTTACTTCGGTTTGGCTTATTTCCCTCTCCTTTCAGTCTTACTTCGGTATGGCTTATTTCCCTCTCCTTTCAGTCTTACTTCGGTTTGGCTTATTTCCCTCTCCTTTCAGTCTTACTTCGGTTTGGCTTATTTCCCTTTCTTTTCAGTCTTACTTCGGTTTGGCTTATTTCCCTCTCCTTTCAGTCTTACTTCGGTTTGGCTTATTTCCCTCTCCTTTCAGTCTTACTTCGGTTTGGCTTATTTCCCTCTCCTTTCAGTCTTACTTCGGTTTGGCTTATTTCCCTCTCCTTTCAGTCTTACTTCGGTTTGGCTTATTTCCCTCTCCTTTCAGTCTTACTTCGGTTTGGCTTATTTCCCTCTCCTTTCAGTCTTACTTCGGTTTGGCTTATTTCCCTCTCCTTTCAGTCTTACTTCGGTTTGGCTTATTTCCCTTTCTTTTCAGTCTTACTTCGGTTTGGCTTATTTCCCTCTCCTTTCAGTCTTACTTCGGTTTGGCTTATTTCCCTCTCCTTTCAGTCTTACTTCGGTTTGGCTTATTTCCCTCTCCTTTCAGTCTTACTTCGGTTTGGCTTATTTCCCTCTCCTTTCAGTCTTACTTCGGTTTGGCTTATTTCCCTCTCCTTTCAGTCTTACTTCGGTTTGGCTTATTTCCCTCTCCTTTCAGTCTTACTTCGGTTTGGCTTATTTCCCTCTCCTTTCAGTCTTACTTCGGTTTGGCTTATTTCCCTCTCCTTTCAGTCTTACTTCAGTTTGGCTTATTTCCCTCTCCTTTCAGTCTTACTTCATAGACAATTTGTCTTTTGTGATGATGGGAACTCTTATGTTTATATTTACTCAGGAAATGTTTCCACTTAAAAAGAATATACATGACTTAGACAGAAATACAAACACATGAAGTAAATTCTTTTTTGTTGTTGTTTTCCTACCCCACATTTGTGCCATCAGCATGGAGTTGTCGACTATAATAATATTCACAGACAGAAAGAGAAAATAGTCTGGCATTTATAGTAAATGCTTGCTTTGACAGCTTATAATCTAATATATAAAATAAAGTATGTCTCTTTATCATTTTTTTTTGTTTTCCATCGATAGCTTTCTTCCTACAAAGTCAATATTTGATTCTAGTTTGTCAGTTATTTTGGTCGATCGTTGCACCATGGTGGTAAGAAGAATAAAATGCAATTCGATTTTAGTCCTTCAAAAAAATACTTTGTCCAGGTTAGAATTATTTTCAAATGGCCGCCATTTTAAAAGAAAGGGACATAACTCTGTAATCATTCATGCAGAGTTACTTCCATTTGTTTGGGACAACAGCATGTAAAACTAACGTTAAACCAAATATGAGGATGATGATGATGATGATGATGATAAAAATATTTTGGGAAAATAAAACTGGCATAGTTTGAAAAAAAAAGAAACAAAGCAACACAAATTGCAAGTGAATCATCCATCTAAAAGGACATGCCATTATCAAGTTACTCATTTGCTTCCAAAATGTTTTGTCGACCAGGAGGGGGATGACCCACCTTGAATCCTTTCTTCTTCCTAAAACCTTTCTTTTTTGCTAGTGTGATTGTAAAAATTAGGGGTTGATGGAGTAAGTTCATGGAAATTATGCCTTTACTAGCCAGCAGAGTTTTACCGCTCTCGACCAAAGGAAGAGTCTATCAGGCATGTGTACACAGTGTGATGTATAGAAGTGAAACCTGCCCAGTGATGCTTGGGGGCATGTGTTGCATGTAGAGAAATGATAGAAAACCTGTTTATAAGAAGGTTAGAATGTTCCATTATACTTAGATGGGCAAGTCCGTTCTCTCAGTTCTGTTTGGATGCTACTCCCTGAGTGGATAATCTACTATGTAAATATTGCTTAATTCGAGCAAGAATTTTCTGATCAACTATAGGAGCCTTTTATGCCGCTAAATGTCAATTTGATTCTACAGTATTTATGTGTAAACTGGTAAGATTTAAGGTCAGTTTGCCGCTTCCATGGTCTACATTGGTAACCCTTTACACCACTCACACTACCTTTTGTTCAAATGATCACCTAAAAAGCAAGAATAATTTCTTTAAAACAGAGTGACTACCTAAAATTGTGTAATCATTAATGAAATTCACAATCCTTTCTGCAATGCAACCATATTTGGTACAAATAAACTTCAGTTTATGTCTGACTTGCCCACCAAGTTTCAGTCATGGATGTCAGACAGTCTTTGTCCTGTGACATGCGGGAACTTTAGAATGGGGTTTACAACACTCACTGGGCCATTCCCCCTATCCCTGATTTTTATCTGTGAGGTTATTAAAAAGATAACGTCTATCAAAAAGGTCCCCAGACTATTCCTGAACTTAAGAGGGTAATCACAGCCAAAACTAGGGCAGTGCCAGGAATGGAGTGTGGAAAAGTTATTGACAATTTTGCAAATCATATCCAGGTGTGCTTATTATTGAATGGCCATAAAACAAAAATGGCATAGATTGTAATTTATTTGTACCAAATATGCTTCGATTTCAAAATGTATTGTGAATTTGGTACTGATATCGATCCTGACCCAGTTTTCGTGAGTTTCGACTCGGAAGCGTTCGGCTGTCCTACGCAAACGCCCAAGAGTTGACGAGCCGATTTGTACCAGACGACAATTTTGATACGGTGCTGCGTCCTATGATAATACTGTTTTGCTTGTTTTGTTTTTTTGTTGTTGTTAGGGTTTAGGGTTAGGGTTTAGGTTTAGGGTTAAAAATATTTATTTGATAACAGTAATTTCGCTCTGTTTTTCTTGTTTTATTTGTTTTGTTGTTTAAAAAATTTCTTGCAACTATAACTAAAAATTATAGGACGCAGCAACGTATCAAAATAACAAAAATTATTTATTTGATAACAGTAACTTTGCTATGTTTTGCTTGTTTTTTTTTTTTTGTTTCATTTAGAAAATTTCTTGAAAATATAACTTACAATCACAGGACGCAGCACCGTATCAAAATTGTCGTCTGGTACCATTCGGCTAGTCAACACTCGGGCGTTTGCGTAGGACAGCCGAACGCTTCCAAGTCGAACCTCACGAAAACTGAGTCAGGATCGATATCAGTACCGTGAATTTTATTAATGATTACATGGGTGCCATTTTTTTTTTTTTTTTTTTTTTTTTTTTGGAGGGGGCCGCTACCCTGTACTTCTGTATCACAGAATCTGCACAATCCGGTTTCTGAAGTCTATTTTAAGAAAACAACTCAAACTACTGCAAAAAATGATGACTAAGAGATCAATCTGAGTTGATGTTGTTCATACCAGCTGAGGATACATCATTGACAATCGGTCCGACAAAGTGTGGGCCATCTGTCGAGCTGCGTTATGCAGTCTAACAAATGACTCATGTTCTTGTTGAATAGTGTGTTTTAACCTCTTCATTTTTCATTTTTTATTTTTTTATTTATTTTTTTTTTTTTTTAATTAAAAAAAATAAATTTTTTTAACTTTTTTTTTTTTCGGCATTACATAACCCATAGTTGGTTGCTATGCCGTAAAACAAACCAAACCAAACCATTTTTCATTTTAAATTTGTTAAATTCTCTTACAAAATTAATAATTGAAAAAATAATTCTTTAATAAACTTTAATATTCTCACATTCCAGTTGTGTTAAAACTCATGATTAAAATGCTTTTAAAAAGAAATTACTTCACCAAATATATTTATAGCTTACTTCTAAAATCCTACATACTCTTTTGGTAAATTGTTTACCTTAAGGAGTCACTTTGTTACAAGCTCTTTATGCCACACACCCCTACGAGAATGTCCCGCCCTCCTTCTTGGCATTTGGACTGAATTCAACTGAAGTACCTCTTTGTGTGTATTTAAATATTTGATTCTGTACCAAATAGTCATTCTTTGGAAGCCATGTTGGTGATTCTGTCTTGAGGAGATGCACACTGGGAAACGGAGATTTGCCCAGTTTCTTTCAAAACCGGTTCCAATACTCGCATGTTGTACTGGCATCACTACTCAAATGTTATCTACTTTTGGCTTTAGGCATACTGTTGCAGTGTATCGCCCACACATAATGATCTCTTAACAAATTTACCCTAATTTGTTCTCTCTTTCTCTTTCTCTTTCTTTATCTCTCTCTTTATCTCTCTCTTTATTGCTCTCTCTTTCTCACACATTCTTCCTTTCTCTCTCTCTCTCTCTCTCTCTTGCTCTCTCTCTCTCTCTCTCTCTTGCTCTCTTGCTCTCTCTCTCTCTTGCTCTCTTGCTCTCTCTCTCTCTTGCTCTCTCTCTCTCTCTCTCTCTCTCTCTCTCTTGCTATCTCTTGCTCTCTCTCTCTCTCTCTTGCTCTCCCCACCTCATGTTCTGTAGATGCTACTGACCTCTACAGGCCCATGCCCTGGGGACAAGAAATCTTTGCCAGAAGTGTATAGATTTCTGCCAAGCACCTCAAGTCATGTTACTAATTTCAGGATCATTCATATTCATTCATTCATTCACACACAATGTGTGAATAATCATGAATGGAATTTTAAGACCACCCTTCAGTTTTACTATCTCGGAGCTAAAAAAAACAACTGAAATTAGAAATTAAGCAAAAATGAGTTCATTGTGCTCACACATTTGTAAATCATGATGTGTTAGATAATAAAGGAGTTCTGAGAGATACCTAAGGCTCTGATTGGTTGAACAAGATCACGTGTAGGAGAGAGGGGGAATTTTTAAATAGTTTAGTTAGCAGTTAAGTTAGATGGTTAGACACAGAGCATATGGCTGTAAGAACAGTCTCATCACGGTCATCATGGAAAAAGGAAATTGGTAACGGGATAGTTCTAGGAAAGTATGATGCAACCTACCCATGCGATGGTGATGGTCTGTAAAATTAATAATATTAAATATTCTATGTTGGCCTGCTCTATTATTTTTGGTTTCTCTTTGTCAGCTTCTCATTTGCAGATGTGGCAGCCTAGTTTTGGCTGATCTGGCAGAAATCCCCACCTTAATAAGGTAATGTTCTCAATCGTCATGATCAGTGGATCCTGTTCGTACCACCATATTAAATTTAGTAGTCAGTGCTTCAGCTGTCTGATTAGTTGAGCTTAACAAGAAACTGAGATAGAAGCCTAGAAAGTTGATATGTAAGAAAGCTGGGACGTTCCATTATGCTTAAATGGGCAAATCCATTCTGTAACGGAGAGCGGCCGTTCAAAGAGGCAGCGTCTGGTATGCTGTATGTGTGGGGCGAACCCGAAAACGCTCGCTGACGACAAAAAAGAAAGAGGAGTGGGAGGAGAAAAGCGTCAGAAAGTCAAATAAGGTTTTTATTTGAAAATTCGGGCAGCGGTGTCGAGTGAGAGATTTATGCAAATTAAGTTGGTTTGCATGCGTCGCATTTTTTTTCAATAAGAGAGCGAAAGTGAAGATTCAGTCAGTTAGGTGGAGATCGTTCTGAACGTGTGATTGGAAAGCGAACGAAAGAAAAGAATAGTGCTGGATTTTTTATGTTGAACTGAATGACGTTTTTTTATATACAGTTGAGAGAGACGGTTTTTCCCCCCCATTTGGACTTGATCTTGGCGACATCTCTGTTTAAATATTATTTCGTTATTTTTTTTTCTACATATTATGTGTTCTGATTGGTTGCTAGTCCATGGGTGGATAATCTATTATAAATAAATATTGCTTCATCCAAGCAAGAATTTTTCTATCAACTATTTGGAGCCCTTTTATGCTGGTGAGTGTCAATTTGATTCTATAGTCATGCTCATCAATCTCCAATGCAGATTCCAGCTGAATACAAAATCTAAGAGGGTCACCATTTAGAGGTTCTAACCCAAGAATATTCAACAGATATTAATGAGTCAAGTGAAAAATACTAGTATTTAGTCTGTCTTCCTTTTTTCTCGATCATTACTTGTATACAGTATGTTCCTATTTACTTGCTTCTCCACGAGGGCAGAGTTAGACACAATGGTGATTTTTTTTTTTTTTTTTTAATGTGGGCAAAATCCAGCTACCCAAAAAGGGTCACTCTGGATTGGGACAAAAATTAAAATTGTCTTAGCCTAGAAGGATTTCTCCTTCACTGACCGAGAACAGAACAGATGAAGTGTAGTATCGGAACAGATACTTCACTTTGCTCTTAGCCAAAAGGCTTGTATACAGCATGTCATACTGAGAATGAAGTAGTCAACAGATTTCTTTGCTTCGCATTTCTTTAATGGCCTCTGTATAAATATATCTGCAACCTTGTTCTTGACAGTGGCAAGCTTTCTCGGCCTTTTGGCCAAGATCAAAGTGTAGTATCTGTTCCGATGGATACTACAGACTGGTATTGTCTTGGCCTTCGGGCCTTGATTTACTCCGGTCTATGGGTCTGTCCTGTGCAGTTCTAGGAGGTCCACCCTCCCAAGCTTTGCCTCCCCTCTTTGGGGAGGAGTGAGTTTATTGCTTACTGCCTGAGGCGTCCCTACCGAGGAATGCCGACGGGGCTGCCCAGGCATTTTTTGTAGGCCAGAGTGCTCAAATTCTCGGGCGCTGGCTTTTCAAATCCCACTTTCCCGACCTTGTGTCACATCTTACCGCTGTGGAAGGTAGATAAATAACTTGACTGTGGCAAGTAAATAGGGACTATAAATGAAGCTAATTGCGGCAAATAGATGCAGTTGTAAATAACAAATTTAGATGGGATTGGTTATAGAAGGTTTCCATTTCTATTTACCTAGATTGATATTTCACTAATTAAACATTTTTCAAATTATTTTAATGTGTTTTTACTGCTGCTTATCGCTAGCAAATCATCAAAGTTGTTTTTAGTAGTTGTTTTTTCTTTTTACTGCCCCCTCTCCACACACACACGGGAGGGGGTTGTAGCCCACCAGATTGAGAAATTTATCTCGATTTCAGGGTTTTTGCCATTGGCTACTCACATCTCTGCTAAAAAAGAAACAAACTTATTCTTCGCTATTCTTATACACTTTCTGTACAGTTAAGATCTGGAATATTTTCACACCAGTTCAATGTTGTCACTTTGATTTTAGGTCAAAAAGTTCTTCATGACCTTTGAGTGATGGCATGGAACCTCGTTATGCAGGAAAATAGAACACTAATAAATATTCTCATGAATTTCCATCTTTTCAACTTATAAAAGTTTAACTTTTTTTCTTTTTACTAAAAGGGCTCATCATTTATCCAGGTCAAAAGCCACTCAAGGATAAGGGGTAATGAGATGGAATGATTGTCAGTTGAGAGATGAAGAACCTTACGAGAGGATTGAGAATGATTGATGAAATGAACCAAGTTCGAATACTTGTGGTGCCATGTTGACATTGGATTTGAAGACGACCCTGTTGTAATAGAACCTTTCAATGTTTCTGAAAGCTCACAAAAGTGCAGCAATTTCAGATTGGGACACGTCACCCTGAATCATCTGACTTAATGTTTCACTGTCAGAATTGCATATTTTTCAACAATATTTGACAATATTTCTGAAATAGGATATCATTATTACTAGCAATAATATGCTTCCCCCAGTCACATGTTTGCTATTATATATAATAATGTAATGTAAGTGCTGAGTTTGTTGGTGAAGAGCAGATTGTGACAATTTCTTGTTGGCGTATGCTATTCCCCCCAAGAAGGAGGTAACGAGTTAATGCTTGCAAGAAAGGTCTCATAATCATGTAACAGATACTACACTATCCCCCCCAAAAGAGGAGGTAATACCTGGGAGGATGGTCTCGTGGCAACAGAACAGATACTACACTACTCTGCCCCTAATTGAACATTGAAAGATAGTACATTATTCTGAAATAGTATAGTAAACTGAATTGAGCATGCAAAAATAGTACAATAGAAGTAATAGTATAGTTTCGGCTTCAGATAGACAGATGCCAAATCTCCATTACTAATAGATTTAAACATTTCGGATTGTTGTTATCTTTGTTTACAAGGTTTGGGCATAAGAGCAGTCTACCTCAGTGGATTAAATAAAAAGGTTCAGTTCAAAGTTTCTGGAAAGTTTCTAACTACGACATAAGCCACCTGAACAAGGCTAAAATGTACAATTGTTAAAATCTTGTGAACAACAGTGCAAAACATGTAAATTTTTCATCAACTCTTTTGCCAGGAGGCGTTCTAATGCTGCTTTTATTTACTACTACTCAAACCTGTATCCCGGTATTGCCATGAAAAATTGAGGAAGCCAAGAAACTTTCTCCCACCCCTGAACTAAATAAAATAACACTATGTAATAGGTGGCAGACATAGTATATGTTAATGAAAGGGTACAAACACTGCTACTTTTCTCTTAATAAGACAAATATATATATATATATATATATATATATATAAAAGGAAATTGTAGTTTGCTTGAAGCATTGCTGGTAAATATAAGTGTAAGTTTGAAATCCGAGGCAGGAGCAATGTGAAATAGATACCGGAAGGTGGAACAGATGAACAACAATAAATGAGAAGAGAAAATAAGAAAGGAATCTCAAATCAATTTATTAATATTTCACGTAAAACAGATTAAATACCAGAACAGTAAATAAAAAAGTGGTTACTGTCAGGCAATTAAAAGTTCCGGAATAAGGTAAACTTAAATTTTCGAGAGTGGGACCTCTCATTATCAAAAGACCAAAAAATAAATTTTTCGACCACTCGGTAGTCAATCCCAATTTGTCCAATCTCTCCCTGTAACTGCACTCCTTTACTTTACTTATTAGTTTTGTCACCCTTCTTTGTATGCCTTCCAGTTTCAATATTACATTCCAATTTCCATATCTAGTCGCTGGAGCCCAGGCCTGGGTGCAATGTTCTATATGAAGTCTTATTAGAGCTTTATATATCCTTAACACAACATTTGTCTCCCTTGAAATAATATTCCTAACCATCAACCCGATCATTCTATTTGCCCTCGATACAATGGTCAAAATGTGATTATTTGCCTTAAATGTATTATCAAACCCCACTCCCAAATCGCACTCTCCATCTACTGCTTTGATTTCTCGGTTGTTTTAGTACATATTCAACTCCAACATTCCTGGATCCTACATGTAGTACTTTACATTTATCTAGGTTAAATCTCAATTTAATTATCGTAAACATGTATTTGTTTATTGTAGTCATAGTGCAACAATTGTGATTATTACGATATCCCGTAAATTGCGTAAGTAGATCAATAGCAAAGAAAGAATGATACGTTAACAACAACAATTGCAGATATTATTAAAATGTGGTTACACTGCAAAGAAATCGCCGTAATCATTATATCTGAAAAGAAATCAGTTTACTTATAATGTTTGTTTTTATATCGGTAACTCTATTGCCGTTATCAAGACATTGACAAATTAGAATCTATTTTCTGCCGCTAATTAAAATGCAAAGGCAAGTATTATAGACTGTAAACTATGTAATAATTAATGATCCTGAACGACTTTACGTATGAAAACGTTACCCAGAGCTTAATTAACTGAAAGAATATTAAGCAAAATGTTTACATGTATTCGTAACAAATGCATAGTCTGTCTATATGATAATGCTGTAATGTAATGTATCCGTAACAGTAACAAATGTTTTATCTGCCGATCGTATCTAAAGTGTATGTCGCTGCTAATTGTTATAAACTTAAATAATGTAAAAAAGGTCGACTAGTAAGCAATTAGTGTTTTCTGTAAGTGAAATGAAAAGCTGTGAATCATTTAAAACAATTTGTATGTAATATGAGTTAATATTAACAATTGGGAAAGATTATTACAATGTGCACCCGTAGTGCTAGCAACCGGTGAAGCTAAAAACTGTATCTTACTAAATAAAATAACACTATGTAATGGGTGGCAGACATAGTATATGTTAATGAAAGGATACAAACACTGCTACTTTTCTCTTAAAAAGACATATATATATATATATATATATATATATATATATATATATACATATATATATAACTTCTTTGTATATAGCAGGAAAAATCCCAGCAGAGTGCTCGATTAATTGAGAATTAAAGTTAAAAATTAAGAGCATAATATTTATTTATTTTGGTACAGAAAAATTAGTACAACATTCGTACCATCGGTTTCTTTAAATCTTCTCCGGTTTAAATCGCAACTGTTACTTTTCACCCCCACCCCCTTTTTTTCAAACCTTATTAAACCTTCCTTACACTAAATTTAAACAAACATACATAACACTCTAAGCAAATAACACGTCCAAACGTGAGTGACACGTGACTTCACATTTCCGAAACAGATGACAACAGAAGATGTGCTTGAAACCGACGGTACGAATGTTGTACTAAATTTTAAGTACCAATATATATATATATATATATATATATATATATAAGGAGAAAATAATGAAATCAATTAATGTGAATGAAAAATGAACATTTCTGTTTTCTTGACAGGGATTAATTTATGGTGAAAATGAAAAACGAAACAAATTTCTTTTTTATGTAGCTTTTGTGTATTAAGCTATGCCGGTCAATGAAATAAGAGAAAATCTCACTTTATTTTATATATAAGATAAAAGGGGCAGTAACTCTTTCTTTATTCTTAAAAGTTTGTTTTTTACAAATTCACAATGGCTGTATTCATACGGGCTTTACTTGAACTTTTACATTAATTGCATTCTCAGAATAAGCTTCATCATGTTACGGTTCAGTTTGAGATTCGTTTCTGTCTGAAAGTCAGCATTTATTTACCCCTTTTTTAAACTTCATTCTAAACATCCAAATGCTGCCTAAATTGACAACAAAAAAAAAAAAACTGAAACTCTAAAGAAGGGGTTCCCAACCTTATTTTGCTTGTGAACCTCCTCAGATATTTTATCATCTGTGGACTGCATATATATATATATATATATATATATATATATATTGATCAAATATTTGTTTATAGGTTAGTAAGAACTAACAATGATCCAATTTCATTATATTCATAACATAAAATCCAAATCTTGAAAATTTCAATATCGTCAGAGACACCATAAAAAACTTGACACCTCCAAAGCATGTGGGCCTGATCTTATACCAGTAATAAAGAAATGCTCTGCTGAACTGGCCACAGTCCTCTCCAAACTATACAACAAATACCTCGCTGAATCTTGCTTTCCTGATCACTGGAAGATTTCCTCTGTGGTACCAGTCTTCAAGAACTCTGGAGATAGAACTGATCCTCAGAATTATCGCCCCATCAGTCTACTCCCGATCTTTGCTAAAATCTTTGAATCCTTAATCAATCTAGCGATAGTTTATGAAAAACTTCTTTCTGACTGTCAGTATGGATTTAGACAAGCACGATTTAAAGCGGATATCCAAACGGTCACCTCTGGTGGTAGCGCTTGATATATTCACAGCCTTTGATAAATTATGGCATAAAGGGCTTCTCATAAAAATTCATTCATATGATATTACTGGACGAATATTCAATATAATTAGATTCTTCCTAACCAAAAGAAAGATCCAGATTGTCCTCGATGGCCGTTCATCCAAACAACATGACATAAATGCGGGTGTACTCTAGGGATCGATCCTTGGACCTTTATTGTTCTTGATTTTCATAAACGACTCCCCCCCCCCCCCGATGACATTGTGTCTGAGATTTTAATGCCGCAAAGACAAAGGTTCTTTTCCTTCCATAACTACAAGAAACCTCTTCAACCACCGATTGCCATGGCAAATAACACCCTACCTGAGAGTTCAACATTCCAACTACTCGGCCTAACATTCACAGGTAACATGAATTAGAACAAATACATTGAAGACATTGCCAAGTCTGCTGCAAAGAAGGTGGGCTCCCTTTACCGTGCTAGTAAACTTCTCACACCTGACATTATCCTATATCTCTACAAAGCTACCATCCGCCCATGCATGGAGTATTGCTGTCACATCTGAGTTGGTGCACCATCCATTAGTTTCTCCCGCTTAGACAAGGTTAAAAAAAGATTAGCTAACTTGATAGGTCCATCACTATCCACCAAGCTCCAGCCTTTGTCACATCACTGCAATGTTGCATCCTTGTGCCTGTTTTACAAATACTTCAATGGATTGTGCTACGATGAACTTGCTGCTCTAGTGCCCCCTTGACCTAAATACACTAGACCAACCCGACAGTTAGGTCCCATCCATTTACAGTGGAGATCTCCAGATGCCGGAGTGCCTTCTACTCCAATAGCTTCTTTCCTTGTACTGCTGGCCTCTGGAATTCCCTCCCTGCTCCCTGTTTCCCCGACTCTACTGACATGCAGAGGTTTAAAACTAATGTAAACAGACATCTCGCTGCACAGCTCCTAACTTAGGATGACACCCAAATCTTTCACTCTAATTCTCAGTAGCCCCTTACGACTACAGTGGCAATCTGCCTTGTTTGGGGGTGAACTATGATAAACAATTACAAAAAAACACAACGTTCCCTTAAAGCTTTTGCGGATCCTGGTCGGGAATCCTTGCTCTCAACCATGTGTTGATAATCGCTGACTTAGCAACAGAAACCACTATGCTACTTGTGTGTGTGTGTGTGTGGGTGGGTGGGTGGTGGGGGCTATCGAGTCACATTCACTAGTGCCCTTGAAAAGGGGGTACTGGTACAGATTTTCAACCAGACAAATCAACTTTTCATTCAGCTTTTTCTGACTGTTTACGTAAACAGCTGGAAGATACGAAAGCACTTATCCAATCAGAAGGCGAGAAAAGTGGACAAGTTAAATTATAAAAAGAGGTTAAAAAAAAAAAACCTCAACAAATAACTGTTACCAAAGGCAATAAAAGTGGGTTAGGGTTAAAAAAAAAAACTGTTCGGTTTTTGTCTGGTTCAAAAGCTGGACCAGTACTGAAAAAAAAAGAAATTTTGAAATTCAAGTTTCTTGTGAAAAAAAAATTATAAAAGTTGTTTCATTAATTCTTTTCCATCAAAAAATAATTTTCATAAAAATAAACATACGGTGAGTGTTTTTCTTGCTTTAAATGTAGTTTCTTTATTTTTTCTCTGTTGGAACGTTGCCTCGTTTCGATTTTGATGCCGGTTCGTTTTCATTTGGCCTTTTCCGGCTGTTTATGTAATTCTGTGTCAGCAAAAGTCGGTTTTGTCTGGTTCAAAAGCTGTAGCAGTATCGAAAAATAGGTATGAAAACATCCCCTCCCAACTATAGGTAAAATAGTACAGTAGACTAGGCTCCCAAACCTTGGTCAGGCAACTAGTCTAGTAGAAGAAAAACCATGATGTAACAACGCCTATCTATCACTTAGTGTTAGATAGCGAAGGAAGTGTTTGGATGAAAGGTTTGAGTGACACCTGAAAGGTCAGAGGTGACCTACAGACGGAAGTCGATGAAACCACATGACTTCTGGTCTTTGGTCTCTTTTCGGCTGACAGCTCGAGCAAGTGGACGTAAAACGTCGCCGTTCCCGAGGAGCTCATGTGAGGGTGGGGGGGGGGGGGGGCGGTTGCATACAGTGTAACTAAGTGTAGTGAGATAAGCTATCTGTCTGTCTGTCCCTCTCTCTCTCACCCTATCACGCATAAGAAGTCGATCTGTTTTCTGTCTGTTTTAAATAAATCCTATTAAAAAAACGAATATTGGCGTCCACATGGGTTTTATCAACAGCCGAAAAGCAACCTGAGTTTTACAGAGACGACGACGGCACCAACAACGACGAGAAAATCAGCCCACGTGCATTTTTTTTTTCAACAACCTGGGTTTACAACGAAACACAGGTGTATAATTTATACACTCATGGTAAGGCATAATGTAACATGAGCACATATTCTCCACCTATACTGTTATCGCTTACCTGGTGAAGAGAGCGGGTTTTGTTCTCCACAATGCACGATCCACTTAAACTAATTCTTGATTGGAGATCAGCTGATAATTTAGATTGTTCTCCCCCATAATCTAGGGATTACTACATATCTCTATATTCCAGAAGTTTAGCATCATAGATTCGTGGTAGGGAGAAAAGCATTTATTTATATTGATTTCTTTTTTTTCCTGGATAGAATCATTTGAATTCATTGCACTTGCTCAAATGTTTAATGATATGTTAAAAAAAAAAGGACTTAATGAACAGCTACCCTACATATGATGATGGATCAATAAGTCCGAACTGAAATTGGCACACTTAAAAAAAAAACAAAAAAAAAAAACTTTGATATCTGTAAAATATGTCAAAATAAAAGGAAAAATGTACTTTTATGTTATTGAAGCAGGTTTTAGAGTTTTTATATATGAAATTGGGAATCGAGTGTGTGTGTGTGTGGGGGGGGGTTATATTTATTAAGTAAAAAGATTGGATCTTGCTCCATAAAATTTAATGCATTGTACTAATTGTTTTTTTTATATAATACAACTAAACCACCCGTGACCCATTAGGTCAGTATGTTATATCTTCAATGTTTTAAACAACTTTAATACAATCAATAGACAAAACACCCACTTTTCGACATGCCCAATTTTTACATAGTCAAAGGATTTCAGAATTCGTTGTGATGTCATAATAGACCCCCCCTCTCTCTCTCTCTCTCCCTCTTCCCCCTCCATCTCCCCTCCCTCTATCTCCTCTTTTAATAAATAAATGACCCTAGTAGATCTCACTATCTGTACTTAGCTTGCCAATTCTATAGTTGGCACATGTAACCATTATGATACCCACTCTCGTTGGATGTAAAATAAGTTCCATTATTTCTTCTTTTGGCCATTACACAATAAAAAAAGATAAAATAATTAGAGATGAGCATTATTATTGAATGTAAGAGCTTTCAAGATTATTATTTTATCATAGCAGACATTTTCATCTTAAAACAACTGTTATATTCGATAATAAAAAATTATATTCAAGTAATTGCCTCAACCAAACTAAATTACCTTAATAACTGGAGTCAACTAAAAAAAAAATCCATTTCCTCACTCTGGAGTCAGTAAAAAAAAATTTTTAAATCCTACAAAAATTGCTGGCTCTGCCTCCCTACCTTAGATGTGAGGAGTCGGCTAAAAAAACAAATCCGGATAAAAAGATGTATTCCTGAGCTCTGCGTCATAAAATCTATTTGCTTCATCTATTATATAAAGGAAAGTTGTGTGTGTGGCTAAAAATCAGAAACTACCAAAATACACTTGCAAACTTTCTTTCTAAATTACTACATGATAAAACTTTGTTCTAAATCCCGCCCCCCCCCCTGATAAATTCTGATCTAGTTTAACCTCACATAATGAATAACTTTTTTTAAATTACATATTTAACACTGAATAAGAATATACCAACTTTGTTGGTGTGTCTTGTGTAGTTTTTACTTTTGACTGGACAAACAGACACAGACAACTTTCCTTTATATTATTAGATATAAATACATACTTAATGAGACTGCTTGACTTTAAATATATACATATATCATATAAGGTCTATCTACAGGTGTATAGTGTGCTGATTAGTAGATGTACCAGCTCTGTGGGTGTGTCTTGTGTAGTTTTGACTTTTATCTGGACACATACATACAGACATCTGTTAAACCTGACATAGTGATATGGGACACGGAGAGAGTAGCAACCCTAGTTGAAGTCAGTTCCCCTAATGATGCTGACTTAAACAGCTGAAAGGGAGAAGATAACTAAATACCAAGGTCATACAACATGAAAAAAAACTTGAATCTGAGGAAGATCTCCATCATTCCAATAATTAAAGGAGCAACCTGACTCATGAAAAATAATTTCAAAAATTACCTGCGGAATATACCCGGTGAACCAAGTACAAAAGAGATCCAAACAATTGCGCTTAAAAGGAACAGTTAGAATCCCAAAGAGATCTCTCGGTTGAAGTCTCTGAAATAGTGGGTGGATGTCTGGCATCGGGTAGGATGCCCTATCCTAAGCAAAAACAAAAGATAAGAAAATTGAAAAAGAAAGAAACTGACAACTTTCCTTGATATAAAAAAGGAAAGTCGTGTGTGTGTGTGTGTGGCTAAAACTCAAACACTACCACGGAAGATTCACTTGCAACCATGCATAGTATGATTAAGTATGATCTCGAGTTGCTCGTTATGGTAAAATAGTGTAGTGATATATAGATATAGATATATATATAGATAGGTATATAGATATATATAGATATATATATAGATATATATATAGAGATAGATATATATATAGAGATAGATATATATATAGAGATAGATATATATATAGAGATAGATATATATAGAGAGATAGATATATAGATAGAGATAGATATATAGATAGAGATAGATATATAGATAGAGATAGATATATATAGAGAGAGATAGAGATAGATATATATAGAGAGAGATAGAGATAGATATATATATAGAGAGATAGAGATAGATATATATATAGAGAGATAGATAGATATATATAGAGAGATAGAGATATATAGATATATATAGAGAGAGATAGATATATAGATATATATAGAGAGAGATAGATATATAGATATATATAGAGAGAGATAGATATATAGATATATATATAGAGAGATAGATATAGATATATATATAGAGAGATAGATATATAGATATATATAGAGAGAGATAGATATATAGATATATATAGAGAGAGATAGATATATAGATATATATAGAGAGAGATAGATATATAGAGATATATATAGAGAGAGATAGATATATAGATATATATAGAGAGAGATAGATATATAGATATATATATAGAGAGAGATAGATATATAGATATATATAGAGAGAGATAGATATATAGATATATATAGAGAGAGATAGATATATAGATATATATAGAGAGAGATAGATATATAGATATATATAGAGAGAGATAGATATATAGATATATATAGAGAGAGATAGATATATAGATATATATAGAGAGAGATAGATATATAGATATATATATAGAGAGATAGATATATAGATATATATAGAGAGAGATAGATATATAGATATATATAGAGAGAGATAGATATATAGATATATATAGAGAGAGATAGATATATAGATATATATAGAGAGAGATAGATATATAGATATATATAGAGAGAGATAGATATATAGATATATATATAGATATATATATAGAGAGATAGATATATAGATATAGATATATAGAGAGAGAGATAGATATAGATATATAGATATATATATATATATAGAGAGATAGATATAGATATAGATATATAGATATATATATATATAGAGAGAGAGAGAGATAGATATAGATATAGATATATATATAGATATATATATATAGAGAGAGAGAGAGAGATAGATATAGATATAGATATATATATAGAGAGATAGATATATATATAGAGAGAGTGAGAGAGATAGATATATAGAGATAGATATATAGAGATAGATAGATATATAGATATATATAGAGATAGATAGATATAGATATATATAGAGATAGATAGATATAGAGATATATATATAGAGAGAGATATAGAGATAGATATATATAGATATATATAGAGAGATAGATATATAGATAGATATATATAGATATATATAGAGAGATAGATATATAGATAGATATATATAGATATATATAGAGAGATAGATATATAGATAGATATATATAGATATATATAGAGAGATAGATAAGGAGATTTTAAAAGAAAAATGTTACACAAACTTTTTAAAACTCTTTTTAATTTGTTAGCTATTCCTCCGGGTAACGCCGGGTAGCCTTGTTAGCATACTATATTTTGTTCCATCTCTTGCCTGAAGAATTTACCTTGAAAGCCTAAAGGCATTTCAACTTAACATCTACTTATTTTAGTTTTAAGAACCGTTAAAAGTTTGTGTTATTCTTTCCTCATACTATTCTTCATTTTGCTTATATCTTCGTAAATCAGTCTTTTCTGTAAGCTCCTTTTTTTTTTCCACAGTCAGTTTTAAGAGTTGTGAAAATAGCCGTGTTATTGGAACACATAAAGTGGGGAAAGAGAAGAGGGGCCACGTGTTCTGTGGAAAAGACCACCGTGGTAACATGAACATTTGAACGTACAGAGTTTTAATGTGGGTAGAGAAGGCAAACACGGGATCATTGATAAACTTTCTTGCAGATGGATGGTTGCTGCATAGGAACAATCTCAAAAGACGCCAGTTTGCCAATTTAGAAGAGGAACAAGAACAGGAAGCGCCATGTGCTGCGCATTTAAAACTTAAGACACATGTCTGCGCTCGTGTGGATTTTCTTTATATTTATCAGTTTTTATTGTAATTTCTTCAATTGTTATTTTTTTTTCTTTACTTCTCACAAAGCTTTCAATTCTAGTATAAACTCTGTCAAATAAACTCACCTCTAATAAATTCCTACTACCATCAGATGCGTGCATATATATATATATATATATATATATATATATATATATTTATATATTAGAGAGAGATAAATTTTTCTTAGCCACACGAAAAGATATAAAGATACAAAATATGCAAGGGGATATTTTATTCGACAAAGAGAAAATTGTAAAATGTGTTAAAATATGAGCATTTAACTATGACAGCTTCTGAAAATAAATATTAAATAAAATATGTAATACTTGTGTGTATATATATATATATATATATATATATATACATAGGTAACATTAGAATTATTTCCTACAATATATTATGTAATACACTGTTTTTTTTTTCATATCATTAAATAAGCGATTATTTTAAGTTCATAGAGCTGGAAATAAACAAAAGAAAGCCACAAAGTGAAAAATGAGACTCATACAGGATTCGGATCTGTGCCTTTGAAAGAGGCTCACTTAATACGAATGTCGTCTAAAACCGCTTGAGTAATGAGCTGAATTTGTACAAATAATAACTCATCCCAAAAGCTCTGCAATAAATCTACGTTTACGTTTTTACTAGCGATGTAACCATAATCTCTTCGAAATTGCATCCATGAAGTGAATACAGTAAACTTGTTCTATATTTAACATTGGAATTTATTTCTGACATGTGCTTAGCATCAGGTGGAATTTCCATGGACAGAGCTTCTGTGCAAGGAATTCCTGCCTGCTGAACTCATTACTGCAGGACTGCTTCCCTGTTGATTACAACTTGGTCGTCTTCAAATCTAATGTCTAATTCTTATCAAAAACTGCCCCATAAGCAATCAAACACAGTCCATGCCATTGATCAATGTTAGCACTCCCATAGTGTTCCTCATCTTTCGGCTGACAACCATTCCCTCTCATGAACCCTTATCGAATGGCTCTTGGCCGTAGTAAGTGGTGACCCAAATAGTAAATATATATATATATATATATATATATATATGTTATGAATATTTAAGATTTTAATAAAACCTTATAGAATCTTTTACTGAATCGTGGGCATCAGTAGCTAAACATGAGAATTGGGGTATCATATTAAAATTAGAAGGTATACAAAAAAAATTACTTTAAAAAAAAAAAAAAATTTTTTTTTTAAAGATATTTCACCCCAAACAAAGCAGGTCGTCACTGTAGACGTAAGGGACTACTGAGAATTAGGGTGTAGGTTTTGGGTGTCATCCTAAGTTGGGAGCTGTGTAGCGAGATGTCTGTTTACATTAGTTTTAAACCTCTTCATGTCGGTACAGTCGGGGGAAACAGGAAGCAAGTTCCAGAGACCGGCAGCATGACGAAAAAAGCTACTGTAGTAGAAGGCACTCCGGCATCTGGGGACCTCCACAGTGAATGGATGGGACCTAGTTGATTGTCGGGTTGTTCTAGTGTATTTGCGTCGAGGGGGCACTAGAGCAGCAAGTTCATCAGAACACAATCGATTGAAGTATTTGTAAAACAGGCACAAGGATGCAACATTGTGGCGATGGGACAAGTGCTGGAGCTTGGTGGATAGTGATGGACCTATTAAGTTAGCTACTCTTTTTTTAACCTTGTCTAAGAGGGAGACACTAGTGGATAATGCACCAACCCAGATGTGACAACAATACTCCATACATGGGCGGATGGTGGCTTTGTAGAGATACAGGATAATGTCAGGTGGGAGAAGTTTACTAGCACGGTAGAGGTAGCCCACCTTCTTTGCAGCAGTCTTGGCAATGTCTTCAATGTATTTGTTCCAATTCATGTTACCTGTGAATGTTAGGCCGAGTAGTTTGAAGATTGAACTTTCAGGTAGGGTGTTATTTGCCATGGCAATCTGTGGTTGAAGAGGTTTCTTGTAGTTATTGAAGGAAAGGAGCTTTATCTTTGCGGCATTAAAAGTTACCAACCATTTCTGCCCCCCCCCCATCCACTACAGACTGGAGGCCACTTTCTAAGGATTTAGCCATTGCCTCGGATATGTACGCGTCCGTTTTGCCCACATGACGAGAGTAGAGCATGGTGTCGTCAGCAAATATACATATCTCAGACTCCCTATCATCAGGGGGGTCGTTTATGAAAATCAGGAACAATAAAGGTCCAAGGATCCATCCCTGAAATACACCAACATTTATGTCATATTGCTTAGATGAACGGTCATCGAAGACAACCTGGATCTTTCTTTTGGTTAGGAAGGATCTAATTATATTACATATTCGTCCAGTAATACCATATGAATGAATACTTTTATGAGAAGCCCTTTATGCCAGAACTTGTCAAAGGTCTTTGATATATCAAGCGCTACCGCCCTAGCTTCACCTGCCTTTTCCAGAGATGACCGTTAAAGGATTTTAATTATTAGAAATAGATTGGAATCCTACGGTTTAACTACTTTACTAGATAGGAAAATGATTCAAAATAATTAATGGGATTTCTTAATATCTTTTTAATATCTCTCCTCAGACTGGTAATTTATAGGCAAAGAAAGATTTCACGAAATAAATCTATTACACAATTAGATTTCTTTCATAATAGACTAATATATCTTGCACTTGGGGTCTATCTAATGAAATATTTAGGAGAATTTTATCTGTATATTCATCATCATCATCTTCATGATATCTGTTTTACATGCTGGCATGCATTGGACGGCTTTAAGAAATTATCTTTGGCCAGATCTTTATTTATCCCCCTTTTTTGAAGTCCACCTTCATCACTTCCTCTCATGTTTTCCTTGACCTTCCCCTCTGGATTGAACCTGCTACCTTATCTATTGACCTAAGAACTATCATCCATTCTTTCAATGTGGCCATACCATCAAAATCTTCTATTCTGCACATATCTCCCTATACTGTCCAGATTTAATTTTCCTCTGAGGTCATCAGATCTAACCCTGTCTTTAAGACTCACAATACCCTTCCATCGTATCATTCTAATATGATTTCTCTCCATGCAACACATATCCTCAACCTTCACTGGGCAGGTTTCACCTCCATACATCATCACACTACATATACATGCCCGATAGACTCTTCCTTTGGTTGACAGTGGTAACGCTCCGCTGGTTAGTAAAGCCAGAAGTTCCACTCCTAACTCGTAATAACTTAGATCCGACTGTTCCTATTTACTTGCCTCCCCACGAGGGCCAAGTTAGATACATGGTCGATTTTTATTGTGGGGAAAAATCCAGCTTCCAAAAAAGGGGCACTCTGGATAGGAACAAAAAAGTTTTTAATAAATAAAAATTGTCTCAGTCTAGAAGAACTTCTTCACTGAGCGAGGACAGAATACAAACTAATTGCAGCATCAGAACAGATACTACACTTATTTGCACAAAATCTGAAAAATTTACATTTAAAACAAATTAGGCACAAGGCCATCAAAAGTATGGGGAAAATGGAAGTTACAGAAATCCGGCATTATTCAGTCTCATTTAACAAAGATTTTCATTCATTTCTCAAGTCATAATTCTATACAAGGCATCTATTTCTATCTCTCTCTCTCTCTCTCTCTCTATATATATATATATATATATATATATATATATATATATATAATCATGTTTTGCTTTTCCATTCACATCCCCCCCCTCTCCGTTAGATTATCCAGGTGTTGTATGGTAAGCAGCCGCCTGCCGCTATCTGTAAATGTAGTTTGTTATTTCCACATTTAAGTGTTCACGAACCTTGCCACACATTTCGTTGAAGATAATTGGCATTTCATGGGAACGAATAAAAGATAGTTCACTTTTTCTTTTTTTTAAATCTGAAAAGGGAGATAACTCACAAATAATCATCATGTGTACTGCCTTTTATGATATGTGAAGGCGGTTTATTGATTTCCTCTCTCTCTCCCTCTCTCTCTCTCCCTCTCTCTCTCTCCCTCTCTCTCTCTCTCTCTCATATTTTTTCTTTCTGTTTTTATCTAATTCCCAAATCGGCACCTTTAAAATGTATTTTTATTCAATACCATTTCCGTTCTTTCTATTTTGCCACTCTCCTCATTCCATTTCCCAGATTTAGTTGCCCAAATGCGTTTGCGTATTGAGGGGAGTGAGTAGTTATCCCCATCGTTAGTTTGATGATTCCATGGTTCACATTACTCATTTCAAATTCAGTTCGATCTGTTACATTCACTTAGGCACTAAAAATATAGAGAAAAGTATGAACTAAAAAAAAAAGCCGACCTGTAAATGGGTGAAATAGTCATCTTTGTTCAACGGAAGAATTATGAACTATAACATTTTGATTTCAACATTGAATAACCGAAAATCGAACGAAATCATTTATTCCAATATGTCATGAATACATGTTTAATACCCCCCTCTCTCTCTCTCACTCTATTGCACGTGTTCTCTCTCTCACTCTATTGCACGTGTTCTCTCTCTCACTCTATTGCACATGTTCTCTCTCCCTCTCTATTGCACATGCGCTCTCTCCCTCTCTATTGCACATGCTCTCTCTCCCTCTCTATTGCACATGCTCTCTCTCCCTCTCTATTGCACATGCTCTCTCTCCCTCTCTATTGCACATGCTCTCTCTCCCTCTCTATTGCACATGCTCTCTCTCCCTCTCTATTGCACATGCTCTCTCTCCCTCTCTATAGCACATGCTCTCTCTCCCTCTCTATAGCACATGCTCTCTCTCCCTCTCTATAGCACATGCTCTCTCTCCCTCTCTATAGCACATGCTCTCTCTCCCTCTCTATTGCACATGCTCTCTCTCCCTCTCTATTGCACATGCTCTCTCTCCCTCTCTATAGCACATGCTCTCTCTCCCTCTCTATAGCACATGCTCTCTCTCCCTCTCTATAGCACATGCTCTCTCTCCCTCTCTATAGCACATGCTCTCTCTCCCTCTCTATAGCACATGCTCTCTCTATAGCACATGCTCTCTCTATTGCACATGCTCTCTCTATTGCACATGCTCTCTCTATTGCACATGCTCTCTCTATTGCACATGCTCTCTCTATATATATTGCACATGCTCTCATTCTCTCCTCTATTGCACATGCTTTCTCCTTCTCTATTGCACATGCTCTCTCTCTCCTTCTCTATTGCAATGCTCTCTCTCTCCTTATCTATTGCACATGCTCTCTCTCTCTCCTTATCTATTGCACATGCTCTCTCTCTCTCCTTATCTATTGCACATGCTCTCTCTCTCTCCTTATCTATTGCACATGCTCTCTCTCTCTTCTTATCTATTGCACATGCTCTCTCTCTCCTTATCTATTGCACATGCTCTCTCTCTCCTTATCTATTGCACATGCTCTCTCTCTCCTTATCTATTGCACATGCTCTCTCTCTCTCCTTATCTATTGCACATGCTCTCTCTCTCCTTATCTATTGCACATGCTCTCTCTCTCCTTATCTATTGCACATGCTCTCTCTCTCCTTATCTATTGCACATGCTCTCTCTCTCCTTATCTATTGCACATGCTCTCTCTCTCCTTATCTATTGCACATGCTCTCTCTCTCTATTGCACATGCTCTCTCTCTCTATTGCACATGCTCTCTCTCTCTATTGCACATGCTCTCTCTCTCTATTGAACATGCTCTCTCTCTCTATTGCACATGCTCTCTCTCTCTATTGCACATGCTCTCTCTCTCTATTGCACATGCTCTCTCTCTCTATTGCACATGCTCTCTCTCTCTATTGCACATGCTCTCTCTCTCTATTGCACATGCTCTCTCTCTCTATTGCACATGCTCTCTCTCTCTATTGCACATGCTCTCTCTCTCTATTGCACATGCTCTCTCTCTCTATTGCACATGCTCTCTCTCTATTGCACATGCTCTCTCTCTATTGCACATGCTCTCTCTCTCTATTGCACATGCTCTCTCTCTCTATTGCACATGCTCTCTCTCTCTATTGCACATGCTCTCTCTCTCTATTGCACATGCTCTCTCTTTCTATTGCACATGCTCTCTCTCTCTCTATTGCACATGCTCTCTCTCTCTATTGCACATGCTCTCTCTCTCTCTCTATTGCACATGCTCTCTCTCTCTATTGCACATGCTCTCTCTCTCTATTGCACATGCTCTCTCTCTCTATTGCACATGCTCTCTCTCTCTATTGCACATGCTCTCTCTCTCTATTGCACATGCTCTCTCTCTCTCTATTGCACATGCTCTCTCTCTCTATTGCACATGCTCTCTCTCTCTCTCTATTGCACATGCTCTCTCTCTCTCTCTTGTACACTCTATGTCTGTCTGTCTCCCTCTCTTTTTCTCTCTCTCTCGTACATGCTCTCTCTCTCTATTGCACATGCTCTCTCTCTATTTCTAATTTGCATCTCTCTCTATTTCTCATTTGCATCTCTTTCTCTCTTTCTCATTTGCATCTCTCTCTCTATTTCTCATTTGCATCTCTATCCCTTTCTCTCTTCTTTGCATGCTATCTCTATCTATCTCTCTCTTTTGGCATGCTATCTCTATCTCTCTCTCTCTTTTGGCATGCTATCTCTATCTATCTATCTCCTTTGGCATGCTATCTCTATCTATCTCACTCCTTTGGCATGCTATCTCTATCTATCTCTCTCCTTTGGCATGCTATCTCTATCTATCTCTCTCCTTTGGCATGCTATCTCTATCTATCTCTCTCCTTTGGCATGCTATCTATCTATCTCTCTCCTTTGGCATGCTATCTCTATCTATCTCTCTCCTTTGGCATGCTATCTCTATCTATCTCTCTCCTTTGGCATGCTATCTCTATCTATCTCTCTTCTTTGGCATGCTATCTCTATCTATCTCTCTCTTTTGGCATGCTATCTCTATCTATATATCTCCGTTGGCATGCTATCTCTATCTATCTCTCTCCTTTGGCATGCTATCTCTATCTATCTCTCCTTCCTTTGGCATGCTATCTCTATCTATCTATCTCCTTTGGCATGCTATCTCTATCTATCTATCTCCTTTGGCATGCTATCTCTATCTATCTATCTCCTTTGGCATGCTATCTCTATCTATCTCTCTCTTTTGCATGCTATCTCTATCTATCTCTCTCTTTTGCATGCTATCTCTATCTATCTCTCTCTTTTGCATGCTATCTCTATCTATCTCTCTCTTTTGCATGCTATCTCTATATATCTCTCTCTTTTGCATGCTATCTCTATCTATCTATCTCTTTTGCATGCTATCTCTATCTATCTATCTCTTTTGCATGCTATCTCTATCTATCTCTCTCTTTTGCATGCTATCTCTATCTATCTATCTCTTTTGCATGCTATCTCTATCTATCTCTCTCTTTTGCATGCTATCTCTATCTATCTCTCTTTTGCATGCTATCTCTATCTATCTCTCTTTTGCATGCTATCTCTATCTATCTCTCTCTTTTGCATGCTATCTCTATCTATCTCTCTCTTTTGCATGCTATCTCTATCTATCTCTCTCTTTTGCATGCTATCTCTATCTCTCTCTCTTTTTTGCATGCTATCTCTATCTATCTATCTCTTTTGCATGCTATCTCTATCTATCTCTCTCTTTTGCATGCTATCTCTATCTATCTCTCTCTTTTGCATGCTATCTCTATCTATCTCTCTCTTTTGCATGCTATCTCTATCTATCTCTCTCTTTTGCATGCTATCTCTATCTATCTCTCTCTTTTGCATGCTATCTCTATCTCTCTCTCTCTTTTGCATGCTATCTCTATCTATCTATCTCTTTTGCATGCTATCTCTATCTCTCTTTTGCATGCTATCTCTATCTCTCTTTTGCATGCTATCTCTATCTCTCTTTTGCATGCTATCTCTATCTCTCTTTTGCATGCTATCTCTATCTCTATCTCTCTTTTGCATGCTATCTCTATCTATCTCTCTCTTTTGTATGCTATCTCTATCTATCTCTCTCTTTTGCATGCTATCTCTATCTATCTCTCTCTTTTGCATGCTATCTCTATCTATCTCTCTCTTTTGCATGCTATCTCTATCTATCTATCTCTCTCTTTTGCATGCTATCTCTATCTATCTCTCTCTTTTGCATGCTATCTCAATGTATCTCTCTCTTTTGCATGCTATCTCTATGTATCTCTCTCTTTTGCATGCTATCTCTATGTATCTCTCTCTTTTGCATGCTATCTCTATCTCTCTCTCTCTCTTTTGCATGCTATCTCTATCTCTCTCTTTTGCATGCTATCTCTATCTATCTCTCTCTTTTGCATGCTATCTCTATCTCTCTTTTGCATGCTATCTCTATCTCTCTTTTGCATGCTATCTCTATCTCTCTTTTGCATGCTATCTCTATCTCTCTTTTGCATGCTATCTCAATCTCTCTTTTGCATGCTATCTCTATCTCTCTTTTGCATGCTATCTCTATCTCTCTCTTTTGCATGCTATCTCTATCTATCTCTCTCTTTTGCATGCTATCTCTATCTATCTCTCTCTTTTGCATGCTATCTCTATCTATCTCTCTCTTTTGCATGCTATCTCTATCTATCTATCTCTCTCTTTTGCATGCTATCTCTATCTATCTCTCTCTTTTGCATGCTATCTCAATGTATCTCTCTCTTTTGCATGCTATCTCTATGTATCTCTCTCTTTTGCATGCTATCTCTATCTCTCTCTCTTTTGCATGCTATCTCTATCTCTCTCTCTTTTGCATGCTATCTCTATCTATCTCTCTCTTTTGCATGCTATCTCTATCTATCTCTCTCTTTTGCATGCTATCTCTATCTATCTCTCTCTTTTGCATGCTATCTCTATCTATCTCTCTCTTTTGCATGCTATCTCTATCTATCTCTCTCTTTTGCATGCTATCTCTATCTATCGTTTTCTCTCTTTTGCATGCTATCTCTATCTATCGTTTTCTCTCTTTTGCATGCTATCTCTATCTATCGTTTTCTCTTTTTTGCATGCTATCTCTATCGTTTTCTCTTTTTTGCATGCTATCTCTATCGTTTTCTCTCTTTTGCATGCTATCTCTATCTATCGTTTTCTCTCTTTTGCATGCTATCTCTATCTATCGTTTTCTCTCTTTTGCATGCTATCTCTATCTATCGTTTTCTCTCTTTTGCATGCTATCTCTATCTATCGTTTTCTCTCTTTTGCATGCTATCTTTATCTATCGTTTTCTCTCTTTTGCATGCTATCTCTATCTATCGTTTTCTCTCTTTTGCATGCTATCTCTATCTATCGTTTTCTCTCTTTTGCATGCTATCTCTATCTATCGTTTTCTCTTTTTTGCATGCTATCTCTATCGTTTTCTCTCTTTTGCCTGCTATCTCTATCGTTTTCTCTCTTTTGCCTGCTATCTCTCTCTCTCTCCTTTGCATGCAATAGATTTTCCTCTTTTCTTCATGATCTCACAACATAAGCCATGGTTAAATAGCATTTTTTTTCATGTGTGAATTTTCTATACGATTCTTACCATTTTCATTTCCAGCTCCCGAAAAGGAGATATTCTGGATTAGGACAGAAATTAAAATTGCCTAAATCTAGAAGGATTTCTCCTTCACTGATCGAGGAAAGAAAAAATGAAGTGCAGTATCAGAACAGGCACTATACTTTGTTAAGAGCCGAAAGGCCCGAATACTAGTCGACTAATGAGTGTAAGTAAGAATGAGGTAATGGAAGTAGGTCTTTTATTGCGTACTTGTTTGGGATTATTTGCATACACGTTTAATGAGACAAATATGAAGCAAAAAATTGCAACATATCCAGCATATGACACAAAAGTATCCAGCATATGACACAAAAATATCCAGCATATGACACAAAAGTATCCAGCATATGACACAAAAATATCCAGCATATGACACAAAAATATCCAGCATATGACACAAAAATATCCAGCATATGACACAAAAATATCCAGCATATGACACAAAAGTATCCAGCATATGACACAAAAATATCCAGCATATGACACAAAAGTATCCAGCATATGACACAAAAATATCCAGCATATGACACAAAAATATCCAGCATATGACACAAAAATATCCAGCATATGACACAAAAATATCCAGCATATGACACAAAAATATTGTGTCGGTGAGATCGGGCTACTTTCTGTAGATCTTAATTTTTCTATTTTAACTTTAGAATGTTTAAAAATTGCTATTTTATTTTCATTTTTCTTGGCAAAAATAGTTTTTTACGATTTTCTTCATTAATTTCTCTAATTCATTTTGCAATAATTTTCGTGTTTTTATTTCATTAATTGTTTCTATGGACGTAGGTAGGTGTATGCTTTTGACAGATGAAACCTTTGATCTTTTTTTTTTCTCTAGTTAACATTAAATTTTATTTTTATATCTAAAACATTAAGGTATTTAATTTCTAAGAAACTACCAATTCAAGATGTTTCTCAAATAAATTTTTTTTAAAATCTTGTACAAGCTGATTTTTCTTTCTTCTTTAATTTATAAACACATGTAAAAAATTTCCAGGATCTTTTTTAATTTCTAAATTATGAATATAACATTGTTCGTTCTTCCTCTCAGCACATTGCAACTGTTGTTAACCTGGTCGGGTTGAGTCTGCTTCTTTGGTCTGCACTATATCTCAAATCATGGCGGTCCATGCAAGGTCCCATGAGATGGCTAGCTAATCGCGATTTCACCATCAAAGGCTGACCACGTGTGGACTTGAGAGCTCGGCCAACTCCTCCTTGATGGTTGCTTTTTAAGTCCTTAGCTGTCCACCGACTGATACACTTGCGCCACCCTAACCAGAGCGATAGGGAAGATTACTTCACAAATTAGCTCTCTCTCTCCGGGCAACGAGCTGCATGCCCAAACCATCGAAACAGTTGCTTTACCATGGCAGAGACTCTATATTGAGATGTTGTTGGAGAATAGCAGTTGGACACGGTTGACCCGCCAACAATCACGTTGCACCTATTTGCACTAAATAAAAAAAACTGCTGGTTATGGAGTGGAACATGAATTTGTTCTTTGTAAAAAGTGATGGGACACAGCGCAGACGAAACTCTAAACACACTATGTATGATGAATTCACAGTCGATTATCGATACGGACTGTGGGTTCTGTGTGCCGTATTCGATCTGAGCTATTTCATCATTTTCACTTGGGAAAGGTATCAATACATATAATAGTAGGGTAGACTAAACTCTAAAGCCTTGGTAGAGCAACTAGTCTAGAAGGAAAGCACTGATAGAAACCTCTCTGCTCGCAGGTGTTATGTCACATGGCACACACTGCACTCCTGAACAGTCATTACTTATTTGATAGAGAGAGTTGATCAGGTTTTCTACGATACATGCTCCATTTAAAACAAATTCACACATACGATGATCTAATAATTTCGGACTCGTATTCCTGTGAGCAAGTCCTGACTATAACTTTTTTATTGTTTTTATTTGTTCGATCATCATATTTAGAAATTGACTTCCAAACTAAGCTATCTCTGGTCAGATATTTATTTATCCTTCTTTTTCTCAAATCCATCTATCACTTTTCCCATGTTTTCCTTTGCCTTCCCTTGTCAACTGCCTACCTCATTTGTTCTACATCTACTAAACCAAGCATTGTCATCCATTCTTTCAATGTGACCAAACCAGCTAAGTCTCCTGTTCTGAACAGATTAGTCTTACTCTGAAGTTATCAGACCTAAGTCTGTCTTTAAGACTCGTATTGTATCATTCTCCTATCGCTCCTCTCTATACAATACATATATCCTCAACCTGCACTGGTCAGGTTTCACTTCACACTGCACACATGCCTGATAGGTCAACAACTGAAATGCTCTGCTGATTAGTAATGGCAGAAGTTCCCTGAACTTACTCTCTCCACAGTAAAAAAAAAAAACCTGAGTAAATCTCTTATCTGAGTATTTTCTTATAGCATGTTTAATGATCAAAAAAGTCAAACCTTATATGACAAAAATGAATCTAAAGTGTTTACAATTCTCATGAATTGTTCAAAGACATAAGAAAATGTCCGTGATTGTTGGTAGTTGCCAACCATTATTCCACACAGGTAGGATGTAACACGAGGCTGATTTTAATGTGAGCAGTCGTTTACAAAAGAATCTTCTCTCATCAAAACTCTACCAATTGGGAGATGCTCGAAGTGACGAGGCCAATAAATATCATAAACAAATATAAAATCTACTAGAAAAAAATGTGATCCATTGAGTCACCTATTGAGTTCGGGTTAAATTGTTTGAATCTCTATCTCTAATACGACTTAAATAATATTACTGCCTGTAGCGATATTCCCTTTTGTTTGTACTGGACTATTCCAATCTTTTTATTTTTTCCTTTATTTATTACATCCGACTGTTAATAGAGACAGAGACACAGAGCAAGACAACATATACAGAAAAAGAGTGGGGATCAGACAACACATTGAGTGGTGGGGGGAGTGATAGATAGTAAGTTAGTAAGAGATGGTCTCTTGAGTTAATTGAAAATTACGGCTAATTAGAACAATTAAAATGGAAGTTTTTTTTTTTTGTTTTGTTTTATCAAACATATCTCAATCCCAAAACTGAGGAATACTTTAGCATGTATTTTGCGTGATTAAAACATAAAAAAAAGACTTAGGGAAACAAACATTGATTGACTCAGCTTTAGTATAATAATAGATGCGTGTGGCTAATGGTGTTCACTACATATGTCATCTGGTATTCTATTAGTGAGTCTGTGTCAGAGTTGCAGAGTCGGAACGTATAGGGTCCTGCTTCAACTCCTAGAATTCCAAAATATTCAGCTCCTTATTTTAAAGTCTTCTAATATTCAGACTGTTGATTCTTTTGAGATAAAAAAAAATCCGAGTCCGACTCTGACTCCGAGCATTCTTACAAGTCTGATTCCGACCCCTTTCAAAACCTCCAACTCGGACTCCGTAAGCGTGGGCTGTGTTCGCTACTTATGTAATTATACATATACATTACACTATAAAGTGGTGCTAGTTAATAAAACTACTTAAAAAGAAAAAAGAAAATACTTGAATGGAAAATATTCAATTTGTTAAAGTTTTTTTTTATTTGTTCCTATAACTAAAATTTTGAGGAAGATCTCATTGATCGAAATGTTGGTTGTAGGAGCCAATAAAGAACTTTTAACAGTTTTAATATTTTTTATTCCTATTTAATTATGTTTATAAACTACTCCACGTTTCACTTAATCTAATATTTGTCAAACAAAATACTTTAAGGCTGCAATTCTTTTCGCACGTTTTTTGTGTTTGACCCTTTGTTGGGTCATTTAATGCTGAAGAACAATGTCCATTGTATGTATTCAATGGACATCGTGTTTCAGCATTAAATAACTTAAATTAATATTGCAAATGATTGATTGAATATATTATTTCACTTGTAGCCGAGTGGAAATTGTTTGTACACATTTTTTCACACACAGTATTAGTTCATAGGTGCATTCACTCCTTTTGAGATTCGAACTCACGACCTTGATGCTAAAAAGTAAGTTAATATACCACTGAACTATTTTAGCTCAACTGTGTGGAATTGTTTCGGTGATGTTGTATGTAATATATATGTGGTCTGATGTGCTGTTGGGGTTTCTCAGTCGCATCCTGGGTGTTACGGTACCAAATGTGGCCCTACTGGCGGCTCCATCATTCGTTCTATGCCCACGCTGTGTTTAAAATATTTGTAGAATTTTGATGTTGATGCAACTTTTATTTATTTTCCTCCCACAAGGTAAGATGTGACACAAAGTCGGGAAAGTGGGATTTGAAAAGCCAACGCCCGAGAAGGTGAGCACTCTGGCCTACAAAAAATGCCTGGGCAGCCCCGTCGGCATTCCCCGGTAGGGGCGCCTCAGGCAGTAAGCAATAAACTTACTCCTCCCCAAAGATGGTAGGCAAAGCATGGGAGGGTGGACCTCCTAGAACTGCACAGGACAGACCCATAGACAGGCGGAAATCAAACCCCGAAGGCCAAGGCGATACCGGTCTATTGGGTGCAGTATCCATCGGAACAGATACTACACTTTGATCTTGGCCAAAAGACCAATGCAACTTATTTGGGAATTTGGTTGAGTAGTAGGTTTTGTCGGCAACCCGAAAAACAAGAAAGACTCGCCGTGAACAATAAAAAATATTTATTGGAATACAAGTTTGTAACAATAATAACAACGAAAGTTTATGTTGTTGGGAAGAAAAGACAAGTTGAGGTATTTGACTGATACTAAGTCTTGGTTAAGAGACTTAGAAATTTACTTTGTGCTTTTGTCGAATTTGAAAGGAATTCTTTTTAGTCTTTAATTTTTGTTTTTGATTGACTTCGTTCTCTTTCGTTCTGTCTCTCCAACTAACCAACTGTCTCTTGTTGAGTTCTCCAAATGCAATTTTTTATAGAGAACTTTTACTTGAGACGAGTTTTCTGATTCGCTAACTAATCACTATCTGTGTTGCATTTTCTGCTCTATTACAATTGGTTGGGCAATGAGAGCCTTTATTTCACCCAAATAGGTGAGCCTTAAACAAAGCCACGATATGTTGGCTGGGTCTTATTTCAAGAATAACACTCTTTAGTATTTGCTGACAAATTTTGTCTCAAACAAAATTGTTAATTTTATCGGACGAAAACAATTTTCTGAAGTTGTCAAATCCAACCTTAGAAAATAGTGATTTGAAATATAACATAATTTAGTTTGAATTCCAATTTGAACATGGCCTTTTCAGCTTTTGTTCTTCATAATCAAGAGCAATGCTTTGAGTTGTCAATCAAATATAAAGAATATGACCTTTAGAATTAGATTTTAATTTCTTTTGCTCCAAAATGTGCTGCCCCCCAATTTCTTTTAATCAATTATTCCATGATTAATTTAACTCTACCAATTAATATTGCACCAGCAAACTTGCCATCGTGTCACATATATATAATTACCGATCCTCAAAAGTATACTAACCAATCTCTCATGATTGGCATATTCGAGTATCATTAAAGATAGGTTAGTGCACTGCATTATTTACCATTTATACAGCTCTATCTAAAACGACATTGAGCACTTAGTTCAACATATGCTATCTTAATTTGGTTCTGTTTCAATTTTAAGAGTTCGATTTTCTTATCTATATTGAAACTAATTTAATTAAATGGAATCAACAACGTTTGCCTATGGATACTTTTATTTATGTTTTCTATTTTTCTGATATTAAGACATAAAGAGAAAAAAAAGAGAAATATGTTTTACTTTATTTTATTTATAAGTTTAAATTATAGAAGTGATAAAATAAGAATAGAAAATATTAATGAGAGGTTCAGGGCTTGGAGCAGATATGCATAGGGGTCCTCATTGGTTCCCGGGAAATTTATTTCAATTAATATAACTTTACTTTATTCCCCTCTCAGTGCTGAGTGCATTCTTAAGCCTCAAATCAAAATTTGATTATTATAAAATTTTAAAAATAAGTATAAAAAAGGTAGTATAGTGTTATTGGCTTGGCACAAAAGGACATAGCCCCCCCCCCTCAGAACAATGTCAGATTTTCTTGCTAGTATTTAATAAAAGTGAAGGAACTATTATTAGCAGAATTAAAGTATTAGGTGAGTAAATACATTTTTTTTCTTAATAGTTTTAACCGTGATGTCAGTCCTTCCTGTTGCAGCTCATATAATCAATAGCCCTCTTTAATCAAAAAGTAGAGTTTATATACTAATGGCACTTTGTCCTATGCAACTTGACTGCCAGAGCCATCTAGCTTCAGAAACTCCAAACAGCCAACTTGCAAAGGGGAGATAATTCAATTAACACATGATATTAAAAGATGATGAGAAGAATTGAAAAATTAAATAAAAAGTATTAACAGGCTAAAGTTGACTATTTTGTTTAATTAAACTTGTTTGAATATGAAGATGATACCTAAACTCCATGCAAGATAATTATTACCTGTTTATATGATACGAAATGTGTCTGGGCAAAGCATAGGTGTCCCTTAAAAAGCAACTTTTACTCTAAAAATGTACTTATATATACAGGATGCATTAGGTATTAGAGGACATACATTATTTTCACCATAGCAGGAATATTATTTGAGTTTATATTTTCTATATTTAAGAATTACCAATGGCGGCCCTTAAAGTACACAACGAATGAAGAGGCGCACAGTTATTGTGACTACAAAGGCCGAATATAACAATTTACAAATAGGACCAGTTTTTAGAAATCGCTTGCTTTTTCGTTTACAACGAGTTAAAGGCGTAAAATGTAAAGGTGTCACCATTATCAAACGTGAGACATTCTAAACACACTAATAACGTTAGAACGCATGACTTTATTCAGCAAGTGCAGCACACCGTTGGTAGTAACCCTAGTTATTAAATGAGCAAAGGTCATCTTATGTTAGAAAAGGTAACGGAAAATCGCTTAAGCAGAGCTAATAGTCTCCAAAACAAAATATTTTAATTTTCACGCTCACATAATCCCTAATATTTGACCTTCTTTTGGACTACTATGTCTGAGCATAGTTGAGCACCCTCACAACATTAAATAATCCCTAAAAATATCCATAGTAATGTCTAATATGAATGAAGACTGCATGATCCTAGCATGTTGGTGATTCATACCTCACATAAAAGCCGTTATTGAAGCTGAAGGAGCCACTTTAATGAATAACATTACAAAACTATTTATTTATTCTTATCCTCAAAAACGTTTTTCAGTAAAACAAAGAATCTGTCACTAGCTGTATCTACCCGGTGTTGCCCGGGAGTATTTTTTGTCTCATTTATTACTCCTGTCAACCTCCCATTTTGTCATTTTCTCTTAATTAATCTCTTATAAGAAAACATTTACAGTTTTGAAAAGAATAATTAAATGAAATAATGTCATAACTTGTTTTAGTAAATAAATCGTTAGGAAATAAAGTCTTGCAAAAGGTTGAAATTTAAACTCCATAAATAGTTTCATCTTTTTTTTTTCTTTCTTTTAACAACGAAATAGATATGGTATGGAATAATATATATTTTGTTAATCAGCTGTTGCATGACGGTCCTTTTTTCCCCCTTTTTTTAAAAATCGGATTTTTGTGAAGTTTAATTGGATTACATATGGTATTGTTTAACATACATTATTAAAAAAAAAAAAAAAGATTGATTTAAAAAATTACATTTGAACGTGAATTGCCAGACAGATGATATGTTGTCTGATAATTTTATTATATCGATGACCAAAGTCTTCAAATGTTTCCTAAAAAAAGGAGGAGAAAGAAGTAGTGGAAAAAGAAGCCCTAATAACACTGAACCTTGTCTGAGTAAACTGAACTCTGATTGTCAGTTTTTGTCTAGAATGTTTTTTATATACTCATGGATCACCATTTATCAAGGCCCGGGGGCCACTCGTGGATAAGGGTCAAAGAGATCATCAGTTGATCGATGATTTCCTCCACAAGAGGACCGGAAACAATGAGTGGGATGAGCAGAAGATTACTTAAAAAGAATTGATTTTTCCAAGAAGACGGCTCAACAAGTGTTTACTTATATTAGACTTAAAGACGACCATGTTGTAGTCCGTTGGGAAGGAGACTTCTATCTTGTTCCACAGAGTGGATGTTCCAGGAATGAAACTTTGTTTGTGGAAATTTCGTTTGGTTTTTGGTAAAGAGAGAGAAAAAGGAAAGTTTTTTGATATGAATTGCTATGAGAATACGGATACCTTAAACCTGACAAAGAAAATCCACCTCAGGTGAAATTGATTCTGTAAACCATGACATGAATTTCATTCATGCCAGACAAAAGTTTCCATTCTTTTTAGCAGTACATATTCTGTCTTTTTAATGTTAAACATTGCTTGGAATCAAAGTTTCGAGTTTCAACTAAGTTTATCAAGAACAACATTAAAATTCGAAATGGTTAACAGTTAGGTTCATTATCTTTTGTACGAGAAAAACAACGAGAAATAAGGAGAAGAATGGATAGTTCTTAGTTTAGCCATAAAACAACTGTCGTCAGCAAGGCTACTACTATTACTTGGTATAGTCAGTATGGGTATGCCTTTGTTAGTCAAAGTTGTTTCTTGCCCATCTCCCTCGGATCAGTCGAAATATGCAGCTTATCTAGAAGTTGACCTGGGTTCAGTTGTGGATTGGGGTATGGAATGGTTTGTTTCATTTAATCCAGTTAAGACTCAGCTCGTGTCTTTCAATCGTAGGCGTGTTCCTTTTCTTCCTGAGATTCTCATGGATGGCTCTGCTCTTGAGTAGAAATCGACTCTGAAACTTCTTGGCCTTTCTCTCTCATCAAATCTTTCTTGGAGTTCATACATTAGATCCATTGCTCTTTCTGCTTCTAGTAAAGTCTTTTCTCTCTATCGCTCCAAACACTCTATCACACCTGAAGCTAGTCTCTATTTCTACAAATCTACTATCAGACCATGTATGGAGTACTGTTGTCATATTTAGGCTGGTGAATCTCTGTCCTATTTGAGGGTTCTTGATAAGGTGCAGAAACGTATCTGTAATTTAGTTAGCCACACCCTTCCCTTTCTTCTTCTATGCCCCCTCTCTCTCACAGACGTGAAGTTGCTAGTCTCAGTCTTTTCTATAAATACTATTATGGTATGTGTTCTTCAGAATTATGTGATCTATTCCCCGCTTCTTTTGTTCCAGCTCGTTTGACTCGTTGGTCTAGTGATCTCCATCAATTCGCTGTTTTGATACCCCATTGTAATACAGCTTCCTATTCCAGTAGCTTCTTTCCAAGAACTGCAGGCTTGTGGAACTCTCTTCCTGCTGACTATTTTCTTCCTACTTATAGCCTTGGTCTTTTCAAGACTAGGGTCAATAGGCATCTCCTGTCTTTGCGATAACCATCTTTCATTCATTTTAGCTCCTTACATCAAGTGACTTCATGCCTTGTCTGGAGCGATTTTTATTAAAAAAAAGATAGGTCCAAGTTTTGTAGGGAAATATTCTTCTTCGCAACGAGGTTTATTGTTTCTAAATCGATTTATCTAACAAAGAAATTTCACTTTAATGTAAGCATACCGATCCATCAAATGATTGATTCCAGAAAATGTTTGAAGAGAAAGACGCCTATTCAAACTGTAAATGATATAAAAGGCGTTAAAGCTGAGATGTTGTCAAGCTTCTTGCAAATATTGGCTAATTTCTTTCCTCACAAGAAAACGCACAATACGTTGGGAGGCCTGCATCTCACTGTAAGGCCCCATTTAAACAGGTTTTATCAAGATACTGAAAACATTTTGTCAGCTCTATTTTCGCTTTCTTTTCACTCTCCTTTCTTTTTTTTCGTTAACTTTGTAGCTGCTACATTTCAACCAAAAATCTATTTTTTTATTATTTTTGTCTGTCATTCAATCTGAAAACCGTTTACCTGTTTAGAATGAACACGATTCTTCTTGTTATTTTTGCAATTTCTGCATGAAACAGAATATGCGATTTTTATCGTTAACGATTATACTGGAAATAAAAATATTGTATATAAATATGCTGTACTGAATTTTTTTTATTGAAATTTCATTGTATGATTATTTTTAGAATTATGTATGAATGTTTAAAAGGAAAATTATTGTTAACGATTACACTGAAAATACAAATATCTATAAACTAACTATAAAACATTCAAATTGGAATAGTGCATTATAAACGAAAGAAAATATCACCACGAGTCGTAATACTATTTAACCCGTAGCTGGAGAGAGAAAGGACAAATGAGTAGAAAGAGACTAATTTTTGATTTTGTCTTTTTCTTTTAAATTAACTGGCTTTGCAAACTTACACTTTTCTGATTCAAACAATTTAATCCGAGCTCAATGGATGACCCAATGGGTCACCTTTCTTCTAGTGTTGATTCAAAAATGAGAATCAGTCAAATCGTTCCGGAGTTATAGTGCAGACATACCAAGATAGATACTTTTGTGCATACGTAATTTTCTCTTTATTATCCAGATAAAATTCGGTTGTAAGAAATCGCTGTTAAATTTGTTGGGAAAGTAGTTGTACATGAAACTTACGTCGGCGTTTTATTTTTCCTCCTGTTTAGAAGCAGATTAAACAATTTTCACCTCAGGTCAGCTTGAAAAACCTACATGGTAAATTTAACGTAACCTGTTTCATGTATGTATGTTCATATACAATGTTAGTGCAATAGACCTTGTAGCTTTAACATGAAAGATGCATACATAAACGTATGTGTATAGGTAGGTGAATTATGTAAGTAATTGAACCACTTCATTAAACATATTAAAAACTCACCTTAGAGTTACCTATGTGAATTAATCCACTAAATAATAGTAAACTCAATAACTTATCACTTCACAGAGGTAGAGCTATTATGTAATAATACTGATTTAAAACATGTTTCAATAAAGTTTCAGAAAGAAATAAACTTATACAATTCTTTCTTTCCGAAACTTGATTTAAACATGTTTTATATCTGTGTGTGTATGTATGTATGTATGTATATATATATATATATATATATATATATATATATATATATATATATATATATATATAATCTGGGTTTAAATAAAGAAATATATATATATATATAATCTGGGTTTAAATAAAGAAATATATATATATATATATATATATATATATATATATATAATCTGGGTTTAAATAAAGAAATATATATATATATATATATAATCTGGGTTTAAATAAAGAAATATATATATATATATATATATATATATATAATCTGGGTTTAAATAAAGAAATATATATATATATATATATATAATCTGGGTTTAAATAAAGAAATATATATATATATATATAATCTGGGTTTAAATAAAGAAATATATATATATATATATAATCTGGGTTTAAATAAAGAAATATATATATATATATAATCTGGGTTTAAATAAAGAAATATATATATATATATATAATCTGGGTTTAAATAAAGAAATATATATATATATATATATATAATCTGGGTTTAAATAAAGAAATATATATATATATATAATCTGGGTTTAAATAAAGAAATATATATATATATATTTCTGGGTTTAAATAAAGAAATATATATATATATATATATTTCTGGGTTTAAATAAAGAAATATATATATATATATATATATTTCTGGGTTTAAATAAAGAAATATATATATATATATATATTTCTGGGTTTAAATAAAGAAATATATATTTCTGGGTTTAAATAAAGAAATATATATATATATATATATATATATATATTTCTGGGTTTAAATAAAGAAATATATATATATATATAATCTGGGTTTAAATAAAGAAATATATATATATATATAATCTGGGTTTAAATAAATATATATATATATATATATAATCTGGGTTTAAATAAATATATATATATATATATATATAATCTGGGTTTAAATAAATATATATATATATATAATCTGGGTTTAAATAAATATATATATATATATATATATATATATATATTTCTGGGTTTAAATAAAGAAATATATATATATATATATATATATATATATATATATATATATATATATATATATATTTTTTTGTTGATGATTTTATTCCATTAATTGTGACAAAATATATTCTGTTTCATTAACACTCGCAAGGAGCGTCAACTTTACAGAGATGATGGCCTAATGTACGTTAAAAACACAAACGGACAAAAGTGTGAACAAATCAAAAAAATAATATCCAAAGAAATGAAACGAATAGGCCTAAAGGCTGAAATAACATCAAATGTTAAACAGGTCAACTTCCTCGATATTACCTTCAACCTCACTAGAGATACTTATGAGCCCTATGCTAAAGATAATTCCTACCCCCTTTATGTCAACCCACTATCTAACCACCCTAGATCTGTAAGTAAACACATCCCTGAATCAATTAGTAGAAGGATTAGCAACAACTCCTCCAATATAGATATATTCAATAAACATAAGAACTTTTATGATAAAGCACTAAAGGAGAGTGGATATAAAAATACCAAAATAGAGTATATTCCAACTACACAAAATAACTCTAGTAGGAACAAAAATAGAAATAGGAAAATTATCTGGTATACACCTCCATTTAACAATTCAACTAAAACCAAATTAGGGAATAAATTCCTGAACTTAATAAACACTCATTTCCCCAATAACAACATACTCCATAAATTTTTTAATAAGAATACACTAAAACTCAGCTATTGTTGTGGGGACAACCTGGAAAAAATCATAAAAAAGCACAACATAAAAATACTAAACATCTCAGTAACCTCAAATTCTAGAAGAACATGTAACTGTAATAACAAATCAAACTGCCCCCTAAATCAAAAGTGCCTATCAACCCAAGTGGTCTATGAGGCATCTATCTCCTCAACCGAAAACCCATCCCAGACTAACTATTATATTGGTCTGGCAGGTAACAACTTCAAGGAAAGATTCTACAACCATAAACTCTCCTTCAACAACCCTGACCATCCTGGCCAAACTGGACTTTCACTACACTACCACAAAATAAAAACCAAAAAAGAAACTCCCATAATAAAGTGGAAAATCTTGAAAAAATTTAGCACCTGTAAATCAATAAACTCACCATGTAGATTATGTTTAAATGAAAAACTGGAAATTATCCGTTTTAAAGACAAAAATAAACTCCTAAATCGAAAACAAGAGACATCTATCAACTGTAAACATAGTAGACTCTACCTCCTTAGCAACCCACATACCCCACCTTAACCCCACACCAACTACCCACATAATTTAAAAAAAAATGTTTTTACAAAAATGAATGATTACATTAACCCTCCATTATACACTACCTCAAAACACATTATAACCCCCTACCCACCCACCCAAATTTACCACCCAACCCCACCCCAACAAGTCCCGATGAATCTATAAATCTATAAATATATAACCACCCCACTAAACTATCAATAACATCAAATCTCTAAGTATTACCTATAATGCTCAGCCTCAATAGCCTCTCAGTCATACTACCAATTCTACCAAAATCATCTCCCACATACACCCATAACTGGGATAGCTATTAACACTGATATCACTTAGACTAATCTAATCTCAATTACTTAATCCTTCGATTACTATCTTGAACACTTAATTATTGACTGGTACTTAGTCCTTGTCATTGGTAGTAGAACTATAAAAGCCTACCATAACTTGTAGACTTATTTCGCCCAAAGACTTCACAAGTAGCAGGATGGTAGTAATGGTGATAATTATTATTACTATTATTATTGTTATTATTATTATTATTGTTATTATTATCTTGTTATTTTTATTTTTATTAATGCTATTATCACTGCGACTATCGTAGGTATGATTGGCATTGTTATTATTATTGTTATTGTTATCGATTTTATTAATGCTAAAAATGATAACACCATTAAACTTCTTTTATATAATGATTCCACTAGTATTGATCTTAGTATAATATAATCACAATTAAAAAATATTATCACAACAAAATTCACTACAAATAATGAGCAAGCCATAAATAACTATATTAAAATAGAATGCAGAAGTAGCAATTAATACCCTAAATTAAAATTATCAAACATTTTTATCTACATGATAATTACCTATAACAACAAAAATGACAGTTATAACTCTAGAATTATAATTTATTCTCATTTTAAATTTAACCCACCCTGGTCCCCCTCCCGCCCTGGCTGGAATTGAGGTCAAGATGGCCCAGACGCGAGAGAACCTCCCACGCAACTTTTTGAAACATGACTTGTTGGGGTCTCCCCCTCTCCCCTCCTCCCTTCTCATGTCCCCGTTATAGGCAGAGCTCCATCTCTGTCCCCCCTAATGCATCTTCAATTTCCGGTTGAGGTGAATTTAAAATCTATGCCATTTGATTCCATTATAGCCTGAGAAGTTGACACTCCTTGCGAGTGTTAATGAAAGAGAATATATTTTGTCACACTTAATGGAATAAAATCATCAACAAAAAATATATATTTTGCTCTGAATTTTCATTGAGCACTCTCATAAACCCGGTTTCAACTTCCTTCAGATTCATACCCCCTGGATATTTGTAACAAGTTAATTATATATATATATATATATATATTTCTGGGTTTAAATAAAGAATATATATTTTTTTAAGGTATATATCCCTTATTATATGATGCAAATTGTTTCAAATTAATAAGCTCAATGAAGCGGTTTTCGGCTTCAGAGCATATATATTGATTGGTTGAATTCCAATGACCAAGATAAAACGTCAGTCTACAATAATAATTTTTTAATTTATTTTTTAATTTTGTGAATGCTTATATTTTCATCGTCTTACGAACGTTTTGCAACGTGTAAACAAAAATACAGTCTTTACTGTTGCATATAGCTCATCAGAGACCTTGATTTAATTATTAAAATAAGCACTGGTCTAAACCAAAAAAGATGATGAATAACAATGAAAAAACAGGCCAAAATCACATTGAAGAAGATTATTAGAAAAAAATCCCCCCCCCCCCCCCCTAAATATCGGTCACAACATGGACCCAATTTCAATATGGCGGCTTGGAATTAGGTCACATTTTCCTTAGACACTATCTAGGGTCAGTAGGGTTTAATTATCGATTCCAATTATAGCTTACCGGGGATACAACTGAAAACAAAGACCTGTGCCAAGATTAAACAATTTTACTCTTGAATAGTTTCATGGGAAATTCAATGGTGGTATTAATTTTGTATTAGAGGGTTTTACAATAATATTGGTGTGTCTGTTTTTGTGCCAGACATTCATAAATAACAAAGAGAACATTATTTTAGAAATTAAAACAAAAATGATAAAAGTGGTGATATGGGGTTCAGGGCTGTGAACATGAGTACACAGGCTTCTCATTACTTCCCGGACAACGCCGGTAGGTGTCAGTCGGTATATGAATAAATTGACCAGTTTCAGTTTTAATATATTCATAATCTCACCAATACCAAGTTTCTGACGAAGACCAATTGATGGGATCTTTTCCTCTAGTTTGCAGCCGCACGCTCACCTGATCATGGCATGATCATTACACCGAAGCCATAGCAGATCAGAAGTTCCTAAGACAATTATATTGCTTAACCAATATATAATTTTATTTTGCTAAAGAATGTAGAGAATATATTACGATAATCAGAATGGATATTCTTAAGATGGGTCCATTCAATTTGTACGTTTAGTGATGAAGATATTAATTCAAACTGAGAGTGTGACAGAACGAGAGGATGTGCCTAAAAACGGCTTTAAACTTTTTCCATGGTTCAAGACAAATGTATGTTCTACACTGTGAAGAACGTTCAGCAATGAGTTGATGCCATTTGGTACTATCATTCGGTATACAGTTCGTGCTTTCGCTACTTCCCCCCCCCCACGTCCCCCCCCCCCCTTTCCTTTCCCTGCTGCCCATCGCTGTTCTGGGTTTCGTGGCTGATGATAGGATGATGGAAATATGCAGGAAGTGTTTAAGAGATTCGATGGAATAATCATTCCGGTTTCTTACGTTACATCCTGTTAAGCTGATGATATATACCAAAAACTCACCTGAAATTATTTTCCTCTCATTCTTATCTCTCACTTTGTTTCTCTCACTCTTCCTCTCATTATCTTTCTCTCTCTCTTTCTTACTCTCTCACTCTCTCTCTCTCTCTCTTTCTCACTCACCCTTTCTCTCTGGCTCTATCTTGTCTGTCTTTCTGTCTGTCTCTTTATCTGTCTCACCCACTTTTTTCTAGCTCTCTCATTCTCTTTATTTCTCTCTACCTCTCGTTGTCTAGCCCTCTCTCTTCCCACTTCTCTCGGTTTCTAGCCTTCTCCCCCCCCTCCCCGTCTCATTTTCTCTCTTCCCTCCCCCGTCTCGTTTTCTCTCTTCCCTCCCCGTCTCGTTTTCTCTCTTCCCTCCCCGTCTCGTTTTCTCTCTTCCCTCCCCGTCTCTTTTTCTCTCTTCCCTCCCCGTCTCGTTTTCTCTCTTCCCTCCCCGTCTCGTTTTCTCTCTTCCCCTCTCCGTCTCGTTTTCTCTCTTCCCCTCCCCGTCTCGTTTTCTCTCTTCCCCTCCCCGTCTCGTTTTCTCTCTTCCCCACCCCGTCTCGTTTTCTCTCTTCCCCACCCCCGTCTCGTTTTCCCCCCCCCCCCGGTCTCGTTTTCTCTCCCCCCCCCCGGTCTCGTTTTCTCTCTCCCCCCCCGTCTCGTTTTCTCTCTCCCCCCCCCGTCTCGTTTTCTCTCTTCCCCACCCCTCTGTCTCGTTTTCTCTCTTCCCCACCCCTCTGTCTCGTTTTCTCTCTTCCCCACCCCTCTGTCTCGTTTTCTCCCTTCCCCACCCCTCTGTCTCGTTTTCTCCCTTCCCCACCCCTCTGTCTCGTTTTCTCCCTTCCCCACCCCTCTGTCTCGTTTTCTCTCTTCCCCACCCCTCCGTCTCGTTTTCTCTCTCCCCCCCCCCCGTCTCGTTTTCTCTCCCCCCCCCCGTCTCGTTTTCTCTCCCTCCCCCCGTCTCGTTTTCTCTCTTCCCCCCCCACCCCCGTCTCGTTTTCTCTCCCCCCCCACCCCGTCTCGTTTTCTCTCTCCCCCCTCCACCCCGTCTCGTTTTCTCTCTTCCCCACCCCCCCGTCTCGTTTTCTCTCTTCCCCACCCCCCCGTCTCGTTTTCTCTCTTCCCCCCCCCCCCCCCGTCTCGTTTTCTCTCTTCCCCACCCCGGTCTCGTTTACTCCCCCCTTTTCTCGTTTACTCCCCCCTTTTCTCGTTTACTCCCCCCTTTTCTCGTTTACTCCCCCCCTTTCTCGTTTACCTCCCCCCTCCCCTTCTCGTTTACTCCCCCCCCTTTCTCGTTTACTTCCCCCCTTCTCGTTTACTCCCCCCCATCTCGTTTCCTCTTTCCTCACCCCCCCCTCTCTCGTTTTCTCTTTCCTCACCCCCCTTCTCTCGTTTTCTCATGCCTCACCCCCCTTCTCTCGTTTTCTCTTTCCCCACCCCCCTCTCTCGTTTTCTCTTTCCTCACCCCCCTTTCTCGTTTTCACTTTCCTCACCCCCCTCTCTCGTTTTCTCTTTCCTCACCCCCCTCTCTCTTTTTTCCTTCTCTAGCTCTCTTTCTCTTATATCACTTTCTGGTAGTTCTACACTCACATTGATCTCAGCTGTGATATCCACTTCAGACATAAGTTTTTAGCTTTACAAAAAACAGATTCTGCACAATGGCAAAAGTAGTAAAAAAAATCCTATTCATGAAAGAACCCATTGAATGTGACTTGTCAGCTCCCCAATCTCTACTTTCATTATAAACACGTTTTTAGCCGTCTCAAAGCTGTGAATCTTTGTATTGAGAATTAGCAAGAGCTAATAGAAGATTGCAGCAGATGGTGTAGTGTCTTTATGAATTAGTTGTGTATTTTGGCAGCACTAGGATCCCGTACGTGACTGTAGAAATGAGACAGATTCAAGGTGTATACTCTGGGAGATAATCTTCTATTCAGCCATGTCTACATTCAGTGCAGCAGCCACCAGCAACTCCCAATGCTGATACATTTTTGATTTTATTATCTATGGGTATTTTCAAATTCTGAAGGAAACTAACCTTACTACTCCTGCTACAAGGGTTTAAGAGGCGGAAGTTATAAGGTCTGACTCTGACTCCTAGAATTCTAAAATATCTCCAACTCCTTATTTTAAAATATCTTTCAATATTCAGGCTGTCTGTTGATTCTTCAGAGATTAAAAACCCGACACCAGCTCCGATTCCTAGCATTTGTACAAGTCTGGCTCAAACTCCAGCTCTTTCCAAAACCTCTGACACTGACTCCAAAACCCTATCTGCTTCTTCTACTACTACTACTACTACTACAATAACAAGTGGTGTTCCCTGAAGTCTGAGTGACAATAAGTCTCTCCAGATTTCCAGAATCATCTGCCTCTTTTGATAGCTGTGTCAAATCATTTTGTGTTATCGCAACAGCTGTTTACCATTGGTTTTTCACTGATAACGGCCGTTGCTTTCTCTGGAATTTGAGAGGCAATAAGCCGTCCCAAGAGTTCCATACTCTTACAGTGGAGGTCTGCATGGTGCTCTCTCTATTCAGGTTTTCTATCCTCGTTGACTCATCACCATTTTTTGTTATCATTTTTATCATAACATTTTTTTTCATAAGAGACGCCTGAAGCCATTCAGCTCACCAGCCAAGAAAATTTATTTATTCAACTTCTTCCACTATGTTTCATTTAAGACTTCCTGTTTGTAATTCAGCTTCCTGAACACATCAGCTTAATTGTGTACCTTAAACTTCGAATGGGAAATTCCACTTTACTTAATCTAGTTACAAAATTGAATTTTCCTTTCGTGTATTATTCTAACACTTCCACGTCCAATATAGCTACATTTGTTACTATTATCATTGCAATATCATTATCACTATCATTATACTGATTTGATGCATGTTATGGAAGTATCAATACATACGATACAATGTGTGTTACAATATATCGTTACAATATGCGATATATATATATATATATATATATATATGCGTTACAATATATCATTACAATATGCGATACAATATATCTTCCTAAAGAAGCATCTATTTTCAGTGCAGAATCCAATGCCATAGATTTAGCATTAAGAAAAACTTCATTATTTTTTCCGACTCCTTGTCAGTATTAACAACATTGAAAAATAGAAATCTGGATAACCCACTGATGATTAAACTATTATGTAGAATAACATTATTGCTGAACACCGAAGTGGTTATATTTTGTTGGATCCCAAGTCACATAGGAATCCGAGGAAATGATAAGGCTGACACAGGAGTCAAAACCGCCCAAAAAGAGCCCTTCAACAACAAATTTAGATTTCCATACACAGACGTCAAGACAAACATCCAAGCATATATCCGTAAGAAATGGCAGTCTAGATGGAGCAGTAATACATTCAATAAATTGTTGACAATACAACCTGATCTAGGAAAATGGAGGCAGGGCTGTAGAAAGGGAGGAAGTCATCCTCTCTCGAGTCCGTATTGGCCACACAAAAGCCATACATTTATTCCTGTTTGAGCAGAAGGAGCCACCATGGTGTGCGACTTGTCAAGTACCATACAGTGTAACGCTTCATGTTAGAATGTGTTGATTTTGCTCCCGTGCGACAAAAACACTACAATGTTGGTACTATGAAGGAACTATTTAAAGACATCAGAGTAGAAATCCTAATGTCCTTTCTAAAAAAATCTAATATCTATAAGTTTAATAAACCAAACTTCCCAAGGAAAAAATTAATTGCAGACTGTTTACTCAAGAAATATGCACATATAAAAGAAATTCCTCCAAATCTGTTAAACATTTAAAAATATTATAAACCTCAAATATAAAATCCTTTTACCAATATAAATGGAGTCGGCAGTAAATAACCCAAAAGAGTTGATATGCCGTAAAAAAAAAAAAACAATATGCGTTCAACACCGGATCCATATAAAATTATGCTACAAATTTTTGGTTTTTTAAAATGATTTAAATGATTTTTTAGATTTTGCATAGCTTACTGTTCAATGTTTCTTCCTTTCTTTGTTTCTCTCTCATTTTGTTTTTCTTTTGTTAGTGTGTTTTATAATTGTCTTCCAGTTTCTTTCCCAACCTTTTGATCCCCCCCTCTCTCTCTCTCTCTCTCTTCACCAGATTTTTTTTTTTTTTACTTAACTGTGTACATTTCATTTGATTCTTCTCCGTTTTGTCTCAAAGGTCTGTGACTTGTGTGAATATATGTATTCATAACTAAACACAAATTTACTACGACGGTATTATTATTATATAGAAGTATGATTATTATTCTTATATAAATAGAAGCCAAACGGACTTATTATTTTGCCACGTAATTTGCATACGTGTTTGTGGTGTGTATAGACACACGTATGTAAATTAAATGTAAAAAATCGCTATTTCTCTAAATGCTCACAGAGACATTAAGAAATATTAGGGAATGGTTGGATCTGCATCGTGAGAAGAGTCAAGAGAAATACATAGATAGCTAAGAGAGAGATGGGTGATTTGTTCAGTTAATTATAAATTACAGCTAATTAGAACCAGTAAAATAGAATTTTTAAAACAAAACACAATTCTAGAACTAAGGAATATTTTAACATGTATTTTGTATTATTAAAGTATATAGGAAAAAGCCTTAGATAAAAAAAACGTTGATTAACTCACATTTAGTATAATATATATATATATATATATATATAATATATATATAATATATATATATAATGTATATTTCGGCAGCAAGTCGTTTATCATACATGTGTCGTTGAAGACCACAGAGTTTTCTTTCTTTGCGATCTTTTTGGTTAACCTCTCGACTCGGCGAGCGATTCGTCGGGTTTCCGGTGTCAATTGGCGCCATAATCCACCAATTGACACCGGAAACCCGACGAATCGCTCGCCGAGTCGAGAAGTTAACCAGAAAGAAAACTCTGTGATCTTCAACGACATATGTATGATATATATATATATATATATATATATATATAATGTGTTTGTTATAGTGAAATAAATTCCAGAAGGAAATCCGGGTATGAGAGCTCAATGTAATTAACAGACCAAAAATAAAGTAACACGGAATCACATAATAACTGCTGCAATAATTTATTTCGACCCTACAGCCTTTTCAAGCATCCAAGCGAGGTGATTACATTTTTGAAAAAAAAAAAATATATATATAATGAATGATAATGACCGATCTGCTAAGACGCAAAAACTTCTGATCAGAAATTGTAACATTAATTACGGTTCAAAGGATGCTTGTATTATGACTTGATTTAACCCTCATTTGGCAAGTGCCTGAAAACCATATACCACAGGTCAACTTGAGTTTTGTGAGTAAAATTCAGTGTGATGAAGCTGTTTGGAAGCTGTCGGATGGCATTCAGTATGTGAGGCCATTCAACGGTGGTATTATTATAGGACCTTTTATCGACAACCTTAGTGCATGATATGCATGACAATGCTTTTGGCACTAATTTTCTGTCTTTAAAAATTATAGAATTGTTGATTCCTTGAGTATGAAATCCAAGTCATGTGCGAATGTGTATGTTTGCATTCATTCTTGCAATTCCAGAACGGTATGTCTGCATCATATACATATTTATACAAGATTGGGGTGGGGTGATAAGAGTATTAATCTTTTTGTGGGAGGAAGGAATATGCGTGGGTGGATAAGAAAATAGAGTAATATATATTCAGACTCCAGTTACATACAATAATAAAAGGATGTTTATTGAGATAACAAATGTTTCTCATTTGTAATCTCTACCCATTGACACTATTTATAGATGTTGTTTGAGTAACATTTTAAATATTGTTACACTAGGAACTTTTTTTTTTACATTTGTTCCTTAACTCTTTCGCTTTTCCATTTTCTTTTTCCATTTTCTTTTTTCATTATTTTCTTTCTATTTTTTCTTTTTTTTTGTCTTTCCCTGAATTTAGGTTTCTTAAGACCCCTTAAACTTAAACCTTAAATTTTAAACATTTTTCTAGAGTAAAAATCATGTAATGGATTTTGATCAAAACTGGGGTAAGGATTCCGAACATAAGGTTCAGTCACATTATATCTTGATTTTAATCTTTGTAAGGGGACATAAAAGTGGTGCAAAACTGTTCTATTATATTATTTACGTATAATAGTTGGATATAAGCACCTGCGAGACTGTTAGCGACAGTCTCTCTTGTTATTGTTTTTTGTTTTCGGATTACCTTAAAACTCTTGTAATGGGTGCATATATTTATGCAAAAGTAAAAGTACACTTGGGGATGGGTGCGTACATTACATGAGTAGATCCTTCTAACTATTTTTTTCTCAAATGTTTTCTTCGTAATTGATTGAAATAGTGAGGCAACTAAAGATGTATTTCTCTTTCAAAACAAAGCTGATTAGCTCGTCGTTAGTTGACAAAATGCTATTTGAATTTTTTCATAAACAATTAAACATAGTCAACTAGGATCTTTTTTAGTTGAAAAATATTTTAAAATAAACTAGTAAGTAACGTATTTTACAAATGGAAATACTGCAAAGAGAAAAGAAAGTTGAAAAAAGGGACAGAAAACTGTCCCCTTTTTTCTTTCTTTTCTCTTCGAAGATTACAAAGTATACCGTGTTGATGTTCATTTCTAACAAACAACTTGTGAAGATGATGTGGTGTTTACATTACCAACACATCTAACCCCCTCACATCAGATGTCATACCTTCTAAGGAAATATTTAAATGTATGTGTCACAAAATTAAATTAAACTGTTACATTTACTGGGTTAATGAAAATGTAACTAAGTGAAATTATGCTAAATACAACGAAAATGGAAAGTTCTTACTTCCGCTTGGCAATTCTGAAATGTTTAGAGTATGAATTTTATATGGATAGACGGTTTTTGAACAAATGTTATGCCGAAAATCACCTACGCACATTACACAGGTTCGCACATTACATGTTTTTAACAGTACACCTAATTCAGCAACAACTTATAAAATTATAAAAAACGTTTTTGAAAAACTTACCTGTTTAATGTTTAGAGGGGTCATAGGCTGGGTCCAGTTAGCTATGGTAGTTTAAGGTAAATCAACCGCATACTCCATACCACCTGGGGAGTTTATTTACGTCAAATTTACATAGTGAATTGACCTATCATCCTTATCTAGATATTAAACAGGTAAGTTTTTCAATGTTTTTATAATCTTAACATTTATGGTGTACAGAAAATTTGGTAATTTTGACATGGTAGGATGATTCCGAATCCAGTAACTATGAATTGGAGGATCGTAATTACATTATGCAAATGATTTACAGTAAAATTGTAAATACAATTCTAATTTTATGTTATAAATTAATAAAGAAATGATGTACATGTAAAAATACTAAAAATACAGTCTTTTGCTGGGAAACTATATGAAATTCTGGGTAAAGTGGTATCCACAACAGAATAATTCTCTTTAAAAATACGCTGTTTCTTAAGATAAAATACACCATAAATGCTCGAACCGTAAAGTAAAGGCCATTTTATTATGTCTTGTTTTTCTGCTGACGTCACAGTGGTTGGTGCTAAGCAGATAAACAAGACGCTTCGAGAGGTACGGTTATACGCAACATATGGACGTATGACGGTGGTCATTTCTGTCTAAAATTATTTCATCTTTGATTTAGTAATTGTTTGATATTTAAAAAAGGATACTGATGGTTTTGTTCATGTCATGTGCAAGGCGGAAGTCTGATAGTGATTTAAAGGTAAAACTATATATAAAAAAACAACTCATTTAAACTAAAGTTCAAGAAGGATGACAAACCTGTCTTGATAGGAAAATCTTAAATAAAAAGCAAAACAAATACTTGTTTTCCCTAAAATTTGAAATATTGTTTTTACACAATGACAAGTCTGCATGAAAAAAACGTTTTGTTTGTCTTAATATAAAATTCTTACTTATTTTTGAACTTATATAAAATTGAACTTTTATGCCTACCCATCGATGCTGGGTCTGATACTTCTAGACTGAGGCAATTAAAAGTGAAGTATCTAAAGTCAACTTAATCCAGTACCACTTTAAGAGTCTCGTCTCTGGGTACTTCTGTGAACATACTTAATATGCCTAGACTCATCATCTGGTTGGAATGAGTGGGAGCAGTATTCTTCTTTTTTTTTTACAAACTGAGCGGAATTCTTGACATACGATGGAGATTTGCCTTTGAGTGAGGTGATTATATCTACCAAAACTCGGCTCAATAGATGTCATGCTGAACTTCGGGCACTGACAATGGAATAGTAACACTTTTACTCAACCATGGCTGATGAAACAGGAGCAAGTTATGCCCGCGTATTAAATAAAGAGCTCTGTTCGAAATTCCATATAGATTCCGAAGTTTTACAAGACACACCTGAAGGTCGGAAGTTACATTGGCAAAAACATTGTAAGAATAACATCTAAGATGAGAACAGTAGTTCGAATAATCCAAATAATATAAGTATTTAGTCTGTTGTTTTCCAGCAAATGAAATCGATTTGTTTTAGTTTTGAGAGGAGCTAGGTTCTCTCCCCTGTAGTTTAAAATAGGGGCTAAGCCCCCACCAATATTTTAGAATAATTATTTTACATTTATTTTGTTTTCAAGCAAATAAAATCGATTTTCTAAGTTTTTTTTTGGGGGGGGGGGGGGGAGCTAGATTCCCTCTCCTATAATTGTAAATAGAAACAAGCCCGCCCATATTTTAAATATTTTAAACAAGTATTTACTGTTGTTTTCAAGCAAATGACATCAATTTTTTAACCCAAAACATGAGTTTCACATTTGCTGGGTTAAATCTTAGATGTAACCATGTTTTTTTTTTTTGTTTGCTTTGTTTGGTTTTTTTTTGGGGGGGGGGTCGATTCTGTTGCCACCTGGACTTAAGGTTAGTGGTAAGTTAAGGAAGGGTTTCTTTTTTTGGGGGGGGGGGGGCTGTTGACACCCAGATTTAGGGTTTGTGGTAGGGTTAAGAGAGGGTTGTTTTTTAATCTTTTCCCCCAAAACACACACACACACACACACTCACACGCACACAATATTTTTCTCCCTTAACCCCACCCCCCAAAAAGTCTGCTTATATACCCGTAAAACGCTATTTGGTTAGACACTGGCTCAGAAATGAGTGATAATTTTATATTAAATTTATATGCAAAAGTGCTGAAAATTCTAAATTCTATAATAATTGTTTTTTCCCCCAGGTTTTTCAGGGTGTTCACACGTAATTGCCTAAAAAAGGTAGAATTCATTTTTGGGGGGTAGTGGGGTAGCTGAGCATCTTCATTTATTTTTAAATGTAGATATAATTTTCTTTTCAATTTGACAAACTTATTAATGTTTTCCCTTTATGTATTGTATCAAAGATTTTGATAAACTAACTCTTTGTGAGATTTCCATCTATATTTTTCACTTCTATCAATCATGCCATTTTTTTCCGGTGCCATTTTTACCTAAATTCCTTATGATCTATAGATTTTAATTTTAGTGGTAGTTTAAAATCAATTAATATTTATAATTTATCATTAGTATCAGCAATAAAAAATGAAGTTTTAAACCAAAAAAATTAAAAGAATTGTTTTGGGAATGCAAAATTTGGTTCAAAGTTTTCTGATTCTGATACCCCAAAAAGTTCGGATTTTTTTTAAATTCCCGATTCTGATTAATCGTCCCAACACTAGTTTTAACTATTGAGCTATAATTAAAATGTCTTGTTTGCGTTGATAATCTATGTAATAAAGCAAAGGCAGTCAGTTTATCAATAATAATAATAATATCAATAATAATAATATCAATAATAATAATAATATAATAATAATATCAATAATAATAATAATAATATAATAATAATATCAATAATAATAATAATAATAATATCAATAATAATAATAATATCAATAATAATAATAATAATATCAATAATAATAGTAATAATATCAATAATAATAGTAATAATAATAATAATAATATCAATAATAATAATAATATCAATAATTATAATATCAATAATAATAATAATAATGGATAGCTTCTGTCCTACAAAATCAATATTTGATTCTGGTTTATCAGTTTTTCTTGGAGATAGTTGCAGCTTGTTAACAATAAAATGTAATTTGAGATAATTTTTTCCAGAAATTACTTTATCCGAGTCGGGTTTATTTTTGTATAGCTGCCATTTTTTAAAAAGGAGATAACACAATGATCATCTACATAGAATTACTTCACTTTATTTGGAATAGAAAAATATTTTGGAAAAAAGGGATGTAACTCTGTATTCGTCCATACTTCTTTTTGTTTTTAAGAAAAAAAAGATTAATGAAAAAAAAAATATGGCTTAGTTTCAAATAAGAAAAAAAAAAGAAGAAAAATTGCAAGTAGATAAACCACATTACCGGGCACCGCCTAATAGGTACAGCTCATAATAACATACAATGTTCTCTTCTTGTCTGGTAAGTAAGTATAGATTTTCTTTTGATAAGGATCCCCACCGCCCACCTGTCTTTGGTGCATTAGTCTTTTTATAGAAGTTAAACTGAAAGAAGCCTTCAACCTCCTCTTCCTGCTCCTCCTCGCGCTCCCTTTTCAATCCACCCACGCCTATTCCTAAAGAGTTACCCCCCCCCCTCTTTCTCCTACCTACTACTGGTTTGATATGAGATGTCAGCCAGGTGAAAAGACAACCCCATTTGCCTTTTGATGTCCTAACAGGTGAACTTACATGTATTGTTGTTATTGATAGAATCTTTTCACATTATTGTACTTATCTTTTTATAAATACAAAATACACCTGAAGGTTAAATATTTTGTGGCTGCGTGTGTGTTTTGTCGTGGTTTTAGATGGCTAAGAAAGCCAGCATTTCTCTTCACTAATATAACTTTTAATAAAATATAGCTGTTTTTTTTTTTGTTTTTTTTTTTTAGGACTATTCGACAAAATTAAATATGCTAATTTGTAAGCTTGTTGTATACGATTTCATTTAAATTTAGATGGTAGACTAATTGTGTATTTTTTGGCAAATTAAAAAGTTGATTAACTTTTTTTTTCTGATTTTTTTAAATGCGGATTTATTTACATTTGGTTGTCTTCAAACTATTCTCAAATTTATTTAATGTATTTTTAACATTGTTTGTATATATATATATATATATATATATATATATATATATATATTCTCTGAGAAGATTTTCTTTGAAAACTCATGAGTTAAGGACTTTAAAGAACTTTGCCTGAACTTTGAATTGTAATAAAATTTGATTTGTACCTAATTTTATTCTTTCACTTTATCTATTGCTATATATATATATATATATATATATATATACACGTGTGTGTATACAATTTCTTCTCTCCCAACTGTCTAAACTTTCCTACTGATTTTTAAAGAATCTTTCCATTATCCTGCATTCCACAAATTACCTACCACTCACCATAACATCCCTCCTTCCCCCCCCTCTAGTATGCACCCCCCTTTCTCTGCATACCTATTCACCACCAAAACACTGTCAGCAACCAATCATCTATAATCACACACCCAACGTTACTCCCTTCTACCCTAATATTATCTCTTAAATTACACATCCATCCTTTGGGCTTTTATTTCTTCCACCACTACTTCACACTTCATGTATATCTGCTTGACACTGTCAAGAAGCATATTTAATTGAACAAAGTTTTGTAAATTAAACGAAATATCAAAATGAAATCAGCTTGAACGTGTGTTAATTATTGTTCTATATAGCTTGTTCTTCACTCTATGCCCTTATTTATGTGGGGATGAAACATTGACGCCTTTATCTAGCTTAATTGCCATAAATATACTTTTATACTATACATAATATATATATATATATATATATATATATATATATATATATTATAAAGGAAGGATGAAGGTAATCCGACGTAATAAGAAATGAAAAAGGAAAAACCAAAAAGGATGTTTTTTATATATTCATCAACGTTTCGTCTTTATTTGTAAGACTTCCTCAGGATGATAATTTTAAGAAAAATGTCATGCAAGTATGTGAAAATATTGGGTTGACATGATGGGTTGATAAGAAAAAGTAGTAGCCACTACTGGGTGTGCAGGCCCGAGGTCCGGGCTTAGTGAAGTCAGTAGCAAGGTTCTGAGTGAAAAAGTGGAGGGGTGGGGGTGAATGGAAATAATGTGGATGGCTGTTAGTGAAGAAGTGGAGGGGTGGGGAAAGAGGAAGGGAGAGGGGAGGCTCTGTGATTTTGGTGGGTGGGTAATGTCATGGTTTTAGAAAAGATTTGAAAAAATGAAGGTGGTTTGAAAGGTTTGAAAGTACTTGCATGACATTTTTCTTAAAATTATCATTCTGAGGAAGTCTTACAAATAAAGACGAAACGTTGATGAATATATAAAAAAAAACATCCTTTTTGGTTTTTCCTTTTTCATTTCCCATATATATATATATATATATATTCACAGACACTGTTCGCTGTATTATAGCTTCTCAGCATGCTGCAAGCTGAGATTAAAACCAAATCATTTTTTGAGGTCCATCACTCCTACAGGGGTGGGGTGGGAAATTGCAGCTCATCTTGATGTACATTGCTCTAAATAGATGAAAAACCTAAACTAAAACCCCCGGAAGGAAATAATGGCATTATTTGTTTTTTTATTGCCTTTATTATTCCAGCCAGTGGCAGACGGCTCCGAGCACCAATGATAGTGGCAACAAAATCCCTTATGACCTAGGCGCACACATTTGAAGTCTTCAAAATCTTTTTCGCACCTATTTGCTAAATGTTTATATGGAACATCGCAAAGAGTTCCCGGCTAAATATTTAGCAGCTAGGGGACAATAATTTTTATTGCTGGTGCCTATCTCATCAGAAATAATTAATGTTTGTATTTATTCGGTTCGAACTTCTTTCAACCTAATGCTTTGAAATTAATTAAATCAATCTTCAATTTATGGAAAATTTGAAAACTTATGACTTCTAAACTATCTTTCAAATAGCTATTTTCACTAGGCATGCTGGTTTGGTGAGATAAAATTACCCAGTTGTATTTGGGAATATATGTTTAAAAATAATTCTTTTTCCTGAATAAGTCCCTAATGTTTCATTAAAATTTGATAATTATATCTTTAAAAAATTTTCAAATATCTTCGGTTAATAGAAACATTTGTCTTTATAATGACAGAAAGATTGGTCTCTGTCTTTGAGCTGGAATCAAAGTATAGCTTTAGAGTTATGAATATAATTAAATTCATCAACATTTTAGCGATATTTTAAGTAATATGACCCCTTAAGTAAATGTGGTATTGTGGTGACTGCAACGATTCTTCTCTAAGAGTAGGATAAACAAATAGAGTAAACAAAGGGATGACAAACGACACCCATATCACCCCACACTTTTGATGGCCTTGTTCCTAATTTTTCAAATATATATTTTATATTTTTTCGCAAATAAATAATCCAAAATGTAGTATTCCAATGAAATTGTTAAAATTATATGAAATTAAGTAAAAATGGCACAAGTTGATAAATAGAAAAAAAATGGCGCAAGGAAAAAATATAGATGAAAATCTCACAATGACTTTATCAAAATCTTGGATATAATACATAAAGAGAAACCATAAGTTTGTCAAATTAAAAAAGAAAATTATAACTACATTTAAAAGTAGATGATGCAAATTTTATGAATAAAAAGGCAGGTGTGCAAATTTTATGAATAAAAAGGCGGGTGTGCGAATTTTATGAATAAAAAGGCGGGTGTACGAATTTTATGAATAGGGCCCCGGGCGGCACTTTGCCTTGGAACGCCACTGATTCCAACTACAAAGAATGAAAAAGAAAAGCCTAACAGCTTTGTGCCGGCCACATCAACAACTACTTCAGAAAGGATGCCGAACGGAAATGTTTTGTTGGGGTCTGGGATCGAGGAACACCCCATACTATACTACAATTCATAGCATTACATAAAGATGCCCCTTTTCAGTCTTGAGAGACAATAAATACCCCCTGTAAAGATGCCTGCACGGGGAGTCTATTTTGAAGCAAGGATTGTGCAATCTCCAAACACCCCTCTTCTGAACCAGCATTGCTTGAGTCTAATGGCAAGAAGTCTAGGACAACTGGTAACAATGTCCTCCCATATACAGTACTTGGTACAGAGACCTCCCATATACAGTACCTGGTATTCCCAAATAGTCACTCATTTTGGTACTGAATAGGCTCAACCTCGCTTAACTTTGGTGATCTAATGGGAACCAGTATGTCAATGTGATTATACTGTGTGTAT
>OY744517.1:72842730-72847730 GCA_963556195.1 Sepiola atlantica
CATAAAGGAAACCAGTTGCAATTGAAACAAGCAAAGTTGGCGAATGAAGCCATTTTATTTGCTTTCTTCCCATTGGATTATCATTTTTCTTTTAATAGTCATTTACTGAGATCTCGTTAGTCAGGCTCAAGGTTGTATACAACCTTGTAGCTTCACACACTTAGATCTGATGACCTCAGAGGAAGATTAAATCTTAGCTGTATAGGGAGATGTGTGCAAAACAGGAGACTTTGATGGTCTGGTCATGTTAAGAGAATGAATGAGAGTTGTTGGGTTAATAGATGTAGAACAGTTGCGATAGCAAGGTCGATTCACAAGGGAAGGCCAAGGGAAACATGGAAGGAAATGATAAGGATGGACTTGAGAGAAAGAGGGATAAATAAAGACCTGGCCAGAGATCGGTTAGTTTGGAAGTCAATTTCTAAAAGCCGTCCAACACATACCAGCATGTAAAACGGACATTTAACTGAAAATGATGATGCTGACATTGGTCTTATTAAGCAAACAATACCGATATTTTTTCTGTTTATATTTTTTGTAAACGGCATCAAATTAAAACCGTAAGGATGTATAGCCACAAACACTGCATTGGTGTCGCAAGATTTACTTTTGTGCGGCAACGGCAATGCCTGTAGGATAGCAAAGAAATGTCGTTGGTCACCTAAGAGCGTATCTACCAGGCAACTGCACGGACCATCCTCCTCTACAGCTCTAAAACCTGGCCAATGAGAATTAGTGACTAACGAAAGCTCGAAGTATTCGACAACAACTGTCTTTGTAGCACGCTGCACTACCGCTGCATTGATTGAATGTTGATAACGATTCTGTGTCAATGACTGAATCTGCAACCAGTGTCCTTTGTTCTGTTGCAGCGATGTCTTTACTGATTTGGTTATGCTGCTTCTCATCAAGCAGGAGAATTAATCAGAGACATCCTTTTCCCGTCTCCATGATCCAATAAAATTCAATATATATATTTTAAATATTTAAGTGTTTTTCAACTACAGACGATGTCGTTTCGGGCTCTCTCACCCTTATCAGTGTAGGAGTGGCGGTTGCAAGCGGGCGCATGGGCTTGAATGCAGTGTGTAGATTCAGGCTAGAATCACTAGACAAACGCTCAGGACCACACGGCCGCAAGAAATCGACACAGACAGTAATTGAAATTAAGATATACTTACCCGGGAGGCAGGGGAAGTGTCATTGCTTTCTACAGTGTTCAACGCTCGAGCGGAACTAGCATACTTGCAGGGGTTACCCGAGGTTATCCCAGTGCCAAATACGTGTGAAACACTTGTATAAATGCGTTGGTAAGCAGCTGAAAATCTGGGCAACTCCCCTCAAGGAGGATCTCAGCAAAATCTCTGGCCCATAGGTTATTGTCTTTCTCCAATGGAATAGGGACTGGCTTGCTATCTCAGCAGTACTGCCGTGCATGGGCTGCTATGATAAGAGATGCTGTGCAGATGAAAGAAAGAAGCCAACTTAACCATCCCCAAGGTAAATACCACACCAAGACAAGTATGGCATTGTCCACGTACAGTGACATGCAGAGGTCTGGTGATGCCTGGGGCCAGCTCCTTGATGGTATGCCCCAAAGACTCAAGTATAAGTCCTAGTACTGAGAAATATTATGAGAAAGTCTAAATATGATTGGATGCCCCCTCCCCCAAATTTGAAACCCGTAGCCACTGCCCCGCCTTGGCATGCCACTGTCCACATATTTGTAATGAATAACATAAACAATGGTGAAAGTTTTCTTTTCGAAGTTCTAAAGACACATTAAACAAGCACTATTTCTGAATCTGAATTTGAAATTAATCTTGCTCTATTTACTTGCCTCCCCACGAGGACAAAGTTAGATACATGGTCGGTTTTTAATGCGGGGAAAATTCAGCTCATCCAAAAAGAGACACCCTGGATTGGGACAAAAATAAAAATTGCCTCGGTCTAAAAGGTTTTCTCCTCCACTGACCAAGGACAGAAAAGAAAATGTAGTATCAGAACAGATACTAAACTTTGAATTATTTATTTGCAGAAAATATGAAAAATTTACATTTAAAACAAATTAGATACAAGGCCATCAAAAGTGCCGAGAAAATGGGTGTTGGTTATCCTTGGTCTAAAGTGATAAAATGTCTATCCTACTCTTAACTAGAATCATCTCAGTCACCACAATACCACATTTACTCTAGGGGGCCATCCTACTTAAGATATCCCCAAATTGGTTTGAATTTCTTTTATTTTTTTAAAATATGGTTATATATACAGAAATTCATTGGAGATACTACACTTTGATCTTAGCCAAAAGGCTTAGGACAGTATGGTCAACACAGATTGTAACGAATGACCCAGGATTATTTGTTGTATTCGCAGATTGGTAGGCAGCCATCGACTCGCAAAGTCACCTGGGATACCCCAAATGGTCCCCCATTTAAGTATTGGCCAGGATCAACGTCGCTTACCTTCAGTGATCTTACTAACTACAAACTCCAATATATTTTCTCATGTTACTAAAAAAATGTAAACGCTTAAATCTATCAAAACAAAGCTGATCGCCGTGGCAACAGAACTGAAAGATGTGGACGGTTTTATTTTGTGCAAGTCAGCTTGAAGAATAATAACAAAACAATGTGCCATTGTAGCGGCCTTTCAACAGCCGTTACATGCACAGAGGCTCCAAACATACTATTCTTCTGCGACAATACTCCTTTATTTGTTACAAGACTTCATGAACGGAGGCACCCAGAAGGAATTGAATTGCCTATAGTCCCTATTTAGGGCAGAGTTAGACACAAGGTCGGTTTTTAATGTGGAGAAAATCCAGCTACCTTAAAAAAAAAGGGGGTACTGGATTGGGATAAAAATTAAAATTTTCTCAGTCACTAAATGTAGTATTAGCAAAGATACTAACTACACTTTGCTCCTAGCCAAAAGGCCAAGTATTTAATTGCCTATGATATCAAACTGAATAATACATCTAATACATAAAATTATCTTGTGAGATTTTTTTTAAGTTGGGCCTAAATAGCATTTAAGCTGACATATCAAACTATGATTCTGAATATACATTTTCATTTGTTATTGTTGTGCCATATTATTGGTACTATAATAACATACTTCTACAGTTTATTTTTTTAAATTATGTAGTCATGCCCAGACAACTGATAAAATGGAAATATTTTTTCAATTATGACCAAAAAAATCAATATCAATAAGGGAAATAACTCAGTTTTAATTAAAGAATATAAAAGGAATGATGTTTCAGTGTTTTTGAGATGAGAAGTGATAATTTGTATTATTTGGGAAATAATAGTTTACAGTAGATGACATCACAAAATGATGCTGTCCTCCAGCAAACAAGAGAGAGGGTGGGGAAGAGATCCTTTATGACGTTTTATTTAGACAAACAATGCCCCTGAGGGTCTAGTATACTACTAAACCTCTGGATCTTGCTTTCTTGAACCCATACAGAGTAGATGGCGTTACAAAAGGATGACATCGCGAGTGGGGGGATACTTTAGGACATTTTATCTCGACAATGTATGACATTTTAGTCGATATGCTGGGTGTTATTTGGTGTATTGATAGCACTAAGTAAATATGCGGAGTTTTATTTGATCTATTGTTAGTACTGAGCATATAAGCTGGGTTTCATTTTGTGTATTGGAAGCACTTGGCAACTATGCTGGATTTTATTTGGTTCATTGGCAGAACTAGGCAGATATGCTGGGTTTTATTTGGTTCATTGGCAGAACTAGGCAACTATGCTGGGTTTTATTTGGTTCATTGGCAGAACTAGGCAGATATGCTGGGTTTTATTTGTTTCATTGACAGAACTAGGCAGATATGCTGGGTTTTATTTTGTGTATTTGCAGTAGTGAACAGCTATGCTGGCTTTTATTTGGTATATTGCCAGTATTAAGCAAACATGTTGGATTTTACTTGTTGTAATAGCAGCACTGGACGGCTATGCTGGATTTTATTTGGTGTATTTATAACATTGAGCAGATATGCTGGGTTTTATTTGGTGTATTGTCAGCACTGAACAACTATTCTGGGATTTATCTTGTGTATTACAGCACTGGGCATATCTGCTACGTTTTATTTGGTGCATTTGTAGCACTGGGCCGATAGACTGGATTTTAATTGGTGTATTTAAAATATCTGCCTAAGTGAAGTGTTTAAATTTTAGAAAAAAAAAGTCTGGTACATGGATGTAGATTCGGAATCAGCTATATTTGTTGGAGTTGGGCTTTTTTCCCCAGCCAAAACCACTCATCTGATGTGTATAGTTTGAATCTGCAATTTCTTCAAGAATTGGAATCGGCTTTTTAAAATCAATTCAAGAGTCAGGTCCCCCCTTGCCCCTTCCCCCACCATGGTTTGATCATTGTATTTTTCTTTTCTTCCTTTTTGTCTTAGTTCATGTAATTTTTAAAGTTGTTGGTATAAAGCTGTCTTCAGATGTCCACAGAGACATTAAATATAAATAAATATTTCCATAAGTACCGTCTCCGATGCTTGCATTCTCTAAGAAATGCAGTTATTTAAATATTATCTTTGGCCATCCATTTTAGCAGCAGGAGATGAGGGTTCCAGTCCCCATTCCCACGCCACCGTCTTTAGTAGTCTTGATTTGCACACATCATGCACAGGAAATATTTCCTCTTAAAAAAACTATGAAGGATGTACATTCTGGTGCCAGAGATCTTCAGGATGCAAATTCCTCATATGAATAAATGAAAATATTTTATTTATTTATTCTGTTAATTGTATATCTCTTAAAGATTTTTATTTATTTTAGTATTTTCGTTTTTTTTTTTTACTTGTTGGATATGATTTTCTTTTTCATTCTCTGTATATTTTCTTAATTTGTTAGTCATTAATTTTTCTATTTTCGCCTTTCTTTTCTCTCGCGCACATTTCCCTTGTTTCACAGACTTTTTGTTTGTTTTTCTCGTTTATTTTTTTCCCTTTGCAGAATTTATGTTTATTTA
>OY744517.1:72852730-72902730 GCA_963556195.1 Sepiola atlantica
TCTTAGACAAGGTCCAAAAAAGAGTTGCCAACTTAATAGGTCCCTCACTATCCACCAAGCTCCAGCCCCTGTCCCATCGCTGCAATGTTGCATCCTTGTGCTTGTTTTACAAGTACTACAATGGATTGTGCTCTGATGAACTTTCTTCCCTCGTGCCCCCTCGACGTAAATACACTAGACCAACTCGACAATCAGCCAAGTCACATCCATTCACTGTGGAGATCCCCAGATGCCAGAGAACCTTCTACTCCAAAAGCTTCTTTCCTCGTGCTGCCTACCCCTGGAACTCCCTCCCTGCTCCCTGTTTCCCCGACTCTACCTACATGCAGAAATTTAAATCGAATGTAAAAAAACATCTCGCTGCACAGCTCCCAACTTAGGATGACACCCAAAACTTAAACCCTAAATTAATTTACATACAAATATAACAACTCCTTGGCTTTTTGGCTAGGAGCAAAGTGTAGTATCTGTTCCTGATACTACACTTTATCTTTTCTGTCGTTGGTCAGTGAAGAAGGAAACCTTCTAGACTGAGGCAACTTTTATTTCTGTCCCAATCTCAAGTACCCTTTTGGGGTGAGCTGGATGTTTTCCCCACATTAAAAACCGACCTTGTGTCTAACTCTGCCCTCGTGGGGAGGAAAGTAAATAAGACAAATAGAGCAACTATCACTCCACAAAGGATATTGCATTCTTAAATGTTCATAATGCACCTAGATTGTTTTTATGTCTGGCGCACGTGACTTAAATCACACAATCTGCATATTTGATGCCTTCTAAATTTAGATTTTATCTGTCCAACGTCATTTATAGATGTTCATTAATTTGTAATTTTTTAGAAACATTATCTGCAGATTAAATCGACACAAACGTTACATCATGTTTAATATATGTTTGATATAAAAATTGAGACTTTAGTCATCGTGTGACATTGTAAAACTGATACCAGTGTAATATCTGTGCCTTTATGCAAGACTACAGAACTGTATTAATATTCTTTGATCCTGTGTGTGGGTTTCATATAACTAGCAGATTTGCCAGGGAGCATGGGCAACAAAATAGAAAAGTTAAAAAGTGCATGTAACATTTTACTTTTAAAACTTATATCTCTCTCTAGCTTCCTCTATCACCCTCTCTCCATCTATATCCCTTCCCTCTCTTCCCTTTATCACAGGCAACTGGAAAAATATCATTGCCGAATTACTACATAATAACATTAAAAATCGCTCTAAATATCGATCCCCTGACTAATTTTATTCCTATGACCCCCCCCCCCCTCCAAAAAAAATAAAAATAAAGAATGGATATTAAAATAAATGTGCCTATTTTTTGTCCGATGCAATGGTGAAAGAGAATATATCAGTCTTGTAGTTTTTTTTTTGTTTTTTTTTTTACTTTTAGCTGGACACACAGACAGACAACTTTATTTTATATAATAGATTTTCTTGCCTAAATTGGTTTTTCTTTATAAATTATTTCAATATAACAGAGTTACATTGTGAGATTTTAAAAGTTGAACCAAAACAGCATTTTAGTTTAATTATAAAACTTTGATTCTGACTAGCCAGTTTCCATTTGTTATTATTGCACCATGTTATTTGCACTATAATAACATACTTCACTACAGTTTATTTTAAAAATTATGTAGTCCCACCCAGACGAATGGTAATATGGAAACATTTTTCCCTTATGACAACAAAATAAAAATCAGCAAAGGAAATAACTCATTTTAATTGAAGTATACGAGTTGCCTTCCTTACAACTAAAGATTTTTTTTTCTGTATAAGTTTTTAACATTTGCAAACAAATAGAAATTAAGAATTAAAATGACTTCAATCGTCTCTGGATGAACTTGAACTATCAACCTTTCAGTTAACAGCCAAATGCACTGACCAATTTTACTAGAGATAAACTTGTCTTTACCTGAATCACAGTCTCTTTTTTGCCTCAGCCTTTTATTGCAAAGACTGGATCGGGATAAAGAGACGATATATATATATATATATATATATATACAGGGCTTTACGCGCTCCACTTCTTTTGGAGCTGCTCCTGCTCCTGCTCCAATGCCGAAAATTGGAGCTGGCTCCTCTCACGCTCCCCATTTTCAAAAAGGAGCCGCTCCTGCTCCAACTCCTATAAAAAATGAGCGGCTCTTTTTCAGCGCTCCATAATGAAAATGTACCTTCTTTCATAAACGTTCTATTCTGCCAATGAATGGTCGAAGGATAGGGGTGGGCGTCAAAGGATCTCATCGATATGTGTTGGGATGTCACTTTAAGTGTAAGACCGTAAGATAATATTTTGAGAGTTATAGGAGAACATGTCGGACGAAGTATAAGATTATACGTAAATTTTCGTTTCCTGAAGTATAAAATAGAAATAGAAACATCTCTGAAGCATTTTAAAACAATTTTAATTTTCATTACATTAACAACCTATTTTTTCAGGAAAGGAAAATTTGACCCGATATTTTTTCTTTTGTTTTAAGTAAATAAAGTTTTATATTTAAACATTATTAGTGATTATTTTCTTTTTAAAGAAAACATTTCTCTGGAAAAGGAGAGACAGCCAGGGCAACATTACTCGTCATGTTGTTGTTTAATATTTGTTTGTTTTACAAACGTAACTATATCGTATAATGTATATTATTATTTATAACAGAGAAACGCGCAAGTTCTTTCAAACAAATCGATTCATCCATTTTTTCTATAGTACAATTTGTGGCGAAAAAAAACCAATGAAGTTTATTTTTTAAGGATTGAATAAAAAAAATATTTTTCATAAGTTGCCCCCAAAATATCAATAAATTGTCAATAAACAATTCAGAGATCCATTTAATGTCTTAAAATTTCATACAAAATATCTGGCCTAAACCTTGGGAGTTGAACAAATATCGGGTCAAACCCCCCCCAAAAAAAAAAAAATTAACTGGAGCAAGTTTTCCTAGGTCGGGCAAACCATTTATTAAAATGAAAAATTTGAAAAAAAAAGGTGAAAACGTCTATATTTGAAATCTCTAACAAAAGCAAACTGTTTACAATTTTAATATTTGATTATAGATTTTTTAAGATAAAGAAAGATATCTAATCTACTTTCGGTTCTAAAAAAACACAACATTTGTCAGAAAATCTAATTATTTGCTTTTTAAAATTAAAATTTAAGATATTTTCTTTAATTTAATTAAGTTTAAACATCGGTTTAATTGTAGAATAGGGACCGCTGTTTTCTTTCGCTCATTTCGCTTGGTTTTCGCCCAAATTTAGGATGAAACTGATTGCTGGTATTAATTGTATTTTTGGTCCTGAAATAAAATTCTCATTTACTTTTTAAAATGTTGAGAATCTAACTTTAATTCCAGGTTTTAATCGCTGGCGGCCATGTTGGTTTTTATTGTTTTTTTTCCTTGGACTAAAGATATTTTTACTGCTTTCACATTTTATTACACACAAAAAAAAAAACTTTGAACACAAAAGCAAGTTTTAACGGAATTTAACGAATTTAAAAGCAAACATAAAAAGAACATCAACAGCGGGTAAAAATGCGGCATAACAATTCAATTTGATATATGCTAAAAAATAAATTAGAATTTTTTGTCAGGACAAAATGTACCATTTCACCCCAAAAATCGATTTTATCGAATATTTGGGTGAATACCGAGCGAAATGGGCAAGAAAATCCAATGGCCCCTATAGTATAATTGAACCTAAAATTCTTTATTTAAAAACACGAATTAAAAGAAAAATTGGCTTATTTATTCAATCACAATAAAACCCGTTGTCATAAATAAAAAAAATTTAAATCTATAAGAAAATAACTTCAAAGACTTCTATAGACTTACTGGCACCTTTAAAGACATTTGGTGACAAATTGTCTGTCTTCTGCCTTAAGAAAATGTCCCATCAAAAATTTAACACATAGATGTAAAAATCTGAGAACTTCAAATGTTCTCCTGTCTCTCCCTCCCTCTCCCTCTCTCATATACATTTACCAGATATAATTTTAAAAAATAACTCAGAGTAAACTCTGAGACATTTTTTTCTTTTCCTTTATATTGCTGAATAAAAAACTAATGTTTAAAAGAAAAAAATATCAAATAATTTTGGAGCGCTGAGCGCTAAAATCACCGCTCTTTAGTCCCAAATGGAGTTGCTCCCGCTCCACTCACGCTGAATATAAAATGAGCCCTCCTCTCCTTCGCTCCAGCAAAAAGGAGCGTGCTCCTGGAGCGCGCTCCTTTTTGGAGGGCTCCGTAACGCCCTGTATATATATATATATATATATATATATATATATATTAGTTGACACACTCTTCTCTCGGCACTACCCTGATCTTTGCTGTTATGGCCCTCTTTATTTCAGGAATAGTCGGGATTGTTTATCATGAATCATTTCCAATAGGCATCGTATTTTGACATTAATAACCATTTCTTCCCAAAGAATATTTCAACTTTTTTAACTTGAAAAAAATAAAAAAGCATAAAAATGATTCCCTTTTCATCAATTAAGTACTAAGAAAAGTTGTATTAGTTTTAAAACGACTGCATTTAAAAAATATACTTCTTTTTTAATTAATGAGTCCTCCACTTATCAAGTCCAAAAGCTGCTTAAGGATGCATGTTAACGAGATGGATGGATTATCAGTTTAACGATGAAAAATATGATGACAGGATTGTAAATGATGAATGGAATTTTCTTTGTAAGTCATTTCCTCAGTTAAGGCAAGATTTTTAAGGCCGGATGTTCTTCTTGCCGCCAATCCATTGAGGTGATGGGACCAATGTTTTTATCGAGACATCATCTCTAGATGATTGCCTTCTGAAACTAAAACAGTCTTCACCTGCTCTGAGGTAGCAGAGTCAGTTGGCCAAGGAAAACATGGGAGGAAGTGATAAAGATGGATTTGAGAGAAAGAGGGATAAATAAAGACCTGGCCACAGATAGGTTAGTTTTAGAAGTCAATTTCTTAAAGCCATCCAATGCGTGCCAGCATGTAAAACGGATGTTAAACCGAAGATGATGATGATGAACAAACTTTGAATATGAAGACAGTTTATGACGAGTATTTGTTGACATTGGATTTGAAGACGACCATGTTGAAGTCTGCAGGGAAGCAGTCCCGTGGAAATGTGCTCCACAGATGGGAAGTACTTGGAAAGAAACTCTGTTCATGAAAATTCCGCCTGCCGCTAGGCACACGGAAGAAGAAAGGAAAGCGTTTTCAGTTGTGGTAGGAAGATGAGTTTTTGCTTTGAATGTTTTACAAGAACGAACCAGAGAAAGGGCAGTCGAGCACCTTCCAGGGAAATAATGATAGAGTAGAGAAGACTAGCAGTGTCTTTTTTATGCTTTTTCATAATTTTGTGTAAAAATATTTATTTTCATTAAATTAACTTTGGTAAAATTGAAACAGTGTTTCGAATGATTCCATGTCAAATCAACGAGAGGTCAGACGACTTTTTTTTTTTTTTTGTTCAAATTTTCTACACTTATAGATCTTCATGATACGAACTTGCCTCTTTCAGATGTTAGCATAATTGGGATGCCGAAAATACATTTGGTCCTATATTTTTATGAAAACCAATTGTTTACCATTCTTCTTCTTGATCTAGTTTTGGTATTTAGAGTAATGTCCGGGACTCTGAGGTGAACAATACCAAGCAACATCTCACGTCTTTTATTCGAGCAGTTCAATCCAAAGGGTTGACATCAGCAAGTTGCATCCACTTGTACTGCTTCTTATGCACTTGAATCATGTTTTCCTTGGATTAATTTGTTCTCTACTACCTGGGATATCCAAAACGCATTATCAGTTGAGGCAAGAGGTGGGATATTGTACATAGCCGAATCACTTGAGATGCCGAGTGCATAAAGCATCCATAATCTCACCAATACCAAGTTTCTGATAAAGCACAATTTAGCAATATAGTTCAAGTAGGTATCCCAAACCAAAATTTTATTTTCATTATATCTAAAAAAAAATTTGATGTAGCCACATAGATCTTTGCAAAACATAAACAATGATATCAAATTAATTTTGGTAGTACAATTAGACACCAAATTACAACTGTTCAAAGTTTGTTGGAAATTAGAAAATTTGGCAGCTTGTGTGTTATTGGTCCAAAGCCAATTTTCACAATGTAAAACTAAAAATGCAGGCTTTTAACAAGTGAATGTAATGTCATCTTGTGGCAAATGAAAATTGCTCATAATGAAAGCAATAATTATTAGATTAAGTTTGCCTAACATTGGGCAAAATCCCATTACCTCTTGCAAAAACATACAAAAATGAGATGATAGTGCAACTCTGACTGTTCATATAATCCCAAAAATAAATAAGTTATTACAAATTGAAATTGAAGCGAATTTCACTACGTTTAACCATTTTCACACACTAAAGAGACTGGTTTGTGATAATTAGTTCAAGACTCTGTTGGAAAAAAACTTACCTTTCTCCCTCCGTGTGCCTAGTGTTAGGCAGAATTTTCATGGAGAGAGATTCTTTGCAAGAGCTTCTAATCTGTGGAACACATTACCGCAGGCTGATTCCCTGCTGATTAAAACTTTGTTGTCTTCAAATCCAATGTCAACACAGACCCATAAGTAAAAATCAGTTCATACCATTGATCAATGTATAGTTTTCCTCATCTTTCAGCTGACAAATCATTTCAGTCTCATCAACCCTTATCCCCGAGTGGCTCTTGGCCTTGATAAAAACAAAAATCCATTGCTTAAACATTAATAGTCAGTGTTTTGTTTGTTGTTTTTTTCTTGATAGAATTTTATATTTGTTATATATATATTTAAAAGTTGTGTGTGTGTGTGTATGTGTGTGTGTATATATATATATATATATATATATATATAAATTAGTTTTATTTACACAGACATGTACAAAATCTGCAACACTGGCATGTTGATGTTATAGAGTAACAGCTATTAACTCTTCCTGATGAGATCTCAGTTTATAATAGCTGTTGATCGATAACATCGACATGCCAGTGTCGCAGATTTTGTACATGTCTGTGTAAATAAAAATAATCATATATAAAAGCTCTATTTGATAGTGAGCACTTTTTATAAACCCGGTTGAAATTCTTTGGATTACTATCCTGTGGATGTTTTACCTGGATTATTATTATTATATATATATGTACAGGGTAATCTCCTAAACTAATGAACAGATCATTATGAATTTTAAAATATATATTCTAGGCAACACAGTGAGTAATATGGGCACAATATTTTTTTTATAAATATTAACATATAGGGGGTATATATATATGTAAGTTTTTTATTTATATGAACCGATCATTAAGAATTTTGGAATATATAATCTCGGCAACCATATGAGTAACATGGGCACATTATGTTTTTGTAAGTTTTACCATTTAGGAGATGCACCCACCCAAACTAGCTCCCACCTCCAAAAAATGTTTAAAATAAGTTAGATACAAAAAACTAAATTGAGAAAAGAATTGCCCTACATCAAAAGTTATATTAAATAACACATTTTTAAAAAGAGTGGTGTGTGCGCACGAGTCTAGATAATATGTATATCCTTCGTAACATCCTAAACTATTGAACTTATCATTATGAATTATGGAATATGTATTCTAAGTAACAGGGTGAGTAACGTGGGCACATTATTTATTTATTTATTTTTTTTGTAAATTTTACCATTTAGGGGAGTGCCACCGAAACCGTACCATACTCTCCGAAGAAAGAAAAAAAAAACATTAAAATTCAACATTAATGCTTATTCTCCTAGTATATATTTCATAAACACTATATATGAGTTTCTAATTTTAATTCTGTCTTTTATTCATTCTTTTGTTTTTACTTTAATATTTGAATTTTTCTTTTATATTTATTCCTAATAGGTAATGTAAATTAATACTTTTCATTGAATATTAAAGGATGGAACATGGCATTGCAGCTTGGGTTTTATATAACATATGCTCTAGTTTAATTGACTTCTTTAAGCATTGGTTTGGGTTTTTTTTAGATACTTTCGTAACTTAATATTTTTGCAACAGCTTTTTAATAAATTAAAAAAATATTTTTTAATACATTTTATTAGGTTTGGATTGTCTGGCTTGCATTGTTTTTGGTATTGATCATAGCTCCCTATTGGAGATACCAAATAGCTGGCCGTCTATGAATGGATCTTACGGTCCCTTTAGGGAACAGTCTTCGATGGGGAAGGCATAAAAAAGTTCTTTTTTTTTTTACTTGAGGATTTTCACCGGAAATAATATGGCGATCTTCTGCTGAGCTGCAGAAGCGAAAGATCCTTGTAACTATGTTTATTCCTGGTTGTTCGTTTCTGTGCAAAACAATTGGCAAGAGTTATATTGAATTTTTTTTTTTAATTCGACAAGTAAAAATATGAATAAAGACTTGGTCATTGGAATTTAAAATATCATTGTTTATATATATATATATATATATATATATATATATATATATATATAATTTTATTTTATTTTATATCTTATATTTTTTATATCTTATATTTTTTATATATTATCTTTTTATATATTATTTTTTATATATTATCTTTTATATTAATATTTTTTATTATTTTTTGATTTTGATTTTTACATTTTGATTCTTAACGGTCCCAACCATGTGATTTTCCAAATTTTGAAATTTTAAATTTCTTTTCTTCTTTTTTCTCCATTTCATTCTTTCCAAATATGATCTACGGTTAAGATCGGATTCTAACTCTGCCTGATGAGATCTCAGTTTATAATAGCTGTTGATCGATAACATTGACATGCCAGTGTCGCAGATTTTGTACATGTCTGTGTAAATAAAAATAATCATATATATATATATATATATATATATATATATATTAGTACTTACTCAGTGTGTGATTTGTACTTCAGCTAATCTCTGATATATTTTTAATTTTGGTTTTCTTTGTTTTCCAGGTGAAGATTGTCACAGAGTGGAAATGGCTTGTTTTTTTGCTCCTGTTACTACCTGATCAACTCAATTCTTGGATTGACGTTCTCCCTCCCTGGTATTGAATTGCCCCGTGAGTGTGTGGTACAGCGTGGTACAGGGCGGGGACAACCGAAAGATCCCCCCACCCTCCTGGGATATTTCTTACCCATTTCTTGCCACCCCCTTGAAGATGGCGTCAGCAGATACCCAGAAGCTCAACAATCGACGGCGGAGGGATCACCCCCGTAGGGAAACGTTACCTGGTGGGACCGTGCCCCGTTCTCATGCCAGACAACTGGATTTTTATCAGGCAATGGCCGACTTTAAACACATGTTTCCTAGTATGGAGGAAGATGTCATCGAGGCTGTGCTAAGAGCAAACGACGGTGCAGTCGATGCTACAATCGATCAACTTTTGACAATGAGTGTGGATGCGGATGAGATTACGTGCGTGAGAAATGCACGCAAACACATTCCGTTATCAAAGGTTAGTGAAATTTCATTTTTTTTTTCCTTGGGGAACATATCGACCAGCCAGATTTTCTTTTAATTTCATAAGTGGTTTAGGGCACCATCAATGCCTTATCTACAGTATTAGTTGTTCATCAAAAGTTCTTTTCTTTTTTTTTTTTTATTCACTCAAAACAAGTCATATTGACACTGAGACGTAAGGGGCCACTGAGACGTAAGGGGCTACTGTGATAAGGGGCATCCTAAGTGGAAGTTATGCAGCAAAATTTTTTTTTCACATTACATTTAAATTTCTGCATGTTGGTAGTCGAAGAAACAGAGATGGAATTCCAAAGGCAAACGGTCCGAGGAAAGAAACTATTAGAGTAGAAAGTTTTCTTCTACAGTGAAGGGGTGGGATTTTGCTGCTAGTTGGGTTGGTCAGGGGTATTTATGTTAAGTGCAGTAAGTTCGTCGGAGCACATTCCGTGGAAGTGCTTGTAAACAAACACAGGGATGCAACATTGCGGCGATGGGACAGGGGCTGGAGTTTGGTAGACAGTGTAGGACCTATTAGGTTAAAGACTCTTTTTTTACACCCTGTTCAAAAGTGAGTTTTTCAGTATTAACGTATTTATAAAAACTTGTCAGTCCTACCTGGTGTTTCCCGGGAGTGTAATGTTGGTAGGGAAAATAATTCCAAATGTAGTCATTTATAATAAATATTTTCGTACTGATATAGAATGGGACCCAATTTCCACCAACTTTGCCTCGTCATCTTTCGGCAGTTTACGTAAGCCGCCTGAAAAAGCTGATGTGAAGACTGACAGGTGATAAGGACGCTGCTGCTGCTGCAAGTAAATGCATTTTTTGTTTGTTTATACTTAGAAAACTAAAAATAAACAACTGATCAAGATTTAAAAAAAAGTTTTTTATATAGCATGAACAAAAATAGCTAAACAACTGTTAATAATAAAAAAAAAATGTTCAAGAAGTTTTTTTTTTATATAAAACAAAGAAAGAATAGCTAATCAATTGTTAATGAGCAATTTTTTTTTTTTTTCAAGAAAAGTTTTTTTATATAAAACGAACAAAACATATCTAATCAACTGTTAATAATAATTTTTTTTTTTTCAAGAAAAGTTTCCAATAATTTTTTTTTTTTTTCGGTCCAAGAAATAAAACATAGTCAACTAGTAAACAGTCTTCTTTTTTATATACACAGAAAACTGGTTAAAAGTCTTTTTTTATACACAGAACAAAACATAGCTAAACAAGTGTTTTTCGAGAAATATTCAAATAAATGATTTTTTTTTTAAATGTTTGACGTTCTAACAGCTGATTGGCTAATCTTAGCGTCCGCTTTTTCCAGCGATTTACATAAACTGCCGGAAGATGCAGACGCAAAGTTGGCAGAAATTGGGTCCCATTCTATATCAGAATATGATATGTTTAGTATGAAAAAGAAATTGTTTTAGTTTTTCCTCATTTTAGTTTTTCCTCATTTTATTTTTGATTATATAAAGTAAAAGTAAATGAAGAAATGTGAGTGCCCATTAAAAATACAACACTGTAAATAATTTACTCCTTGTAGTATTAGAATAAGGAAGAAATATTTAAAGTTTATTTTATGCACATGTAATTGGTTATCAGATAGTCAAAGTATAAAGACAAAATTCCAAGACTCTAATGTTTTTATTATGAAGGGCTTAATCTCGTGCTTCTGTCTAGGAATGGAAAATGTATCCACTTTAACGTTACTCCTACCCGGCCGAAATATAATCAGGAAAGAAAACAAATCTGAAGGAATTATATTCGTGCCAATAATAAGGAGAAATTTCATGAAAAATTGGGGTAGCCTGAATCAAATAGCAATATATCGGACTGATTGCTATTTGGGTCTGACTGAAAATCCGACTGACTTCTCTTTATATATATAAACTAGAAAATATATGTTCCCTCCGGTCGCATATTTTTTTGCTATGCTGAGAGGATTATATACTTGTGAAAGAACTACATACAATACGCAGTTAAAGCTAAATAAATCGTTTTGGACTAGTAAAATAATTTTCAACGCTATTAACAATGTTTACCTAATCATTTTTTTATAATTGTATTAAGTATTAAATTGTTTTTAACTCTAATACGTAGATAAATAATTAAAGAAATATAAATAAAAAAAACGAGAAAAAAACAATCCATGAATTTAATTGAAGTTAACGCTTTCTTTAAAGAATTAATTCTTTAAAATTACTCTCATTCCCGACTTTTTTGTAATGAAAAAAACATGGATATTTTTCTGAAGAAGTTTTCTTATATAATTGTTATTACCATTCCTTATTATCTTTTATTAAATTGTTTTTAACGCCAATATTAGTTAAAGCAAGAAATATTTGTAAAATGTTAATGTTGATACGTAAAATAATTGTTTTGGAGTATTAAGATAATTTCAACCGATTTTCATCATTTTTACCAATTAGCTCAGTTTGTAGAACATCAGACTGAAGATCTCAAGGTTTCGGTTTCCGCTTTATTTGTTGGGAATTTATTATTTAGTATTAATGCAATATTTTCCATTTCTAAAAGAAGTTAAAATATTTCTTTTTAAAAATTGTGACTGACAGAAACACACCCACACACAGAGAAAGTGCTCCTAATATTATGAGTGGATTGGGCAAACATATCGGGTCAAGGATTAAATGTTAACAAATAAACAATTTACGGTTTAATAAAAAATTAATGGTTTGCCTATAATATATCTATTCTTTGATGTGATTGTCTTCATATCGTTGTCAAATATGATACATATATATCTTGATCTATGATTATATAATTTGTCTTTCTGTTGGTATTTTCTCATCTCTATATCACTATGAAATATGATTTTACTCCCTCGACTGACCCCTGTCTGTCCCCATCTGTGATTGGACCTGTGGTGCAATGGATAAAGGTGTTGATTAACAATCAGTTCTACATGACAGTTTTCTGCAGGTTGAAAGTTCAATCCTTATTACAGGCGATAATGACTAAGAATAAAATAATTAACACTTCTACCTGGTCATGGATGATGGAACAAGAAACGCCTCCCCCCCTCCCCCCCCCCCCCCCTCGGATGAAATAAAAGGTTCAGTTCAAAAGTCTGTACAGTTTTCCGAGTTTGGCATAAAGATTCCCGGGTTCGAAAAACTGTACCTGAAGAAGGTCGGAGGTTACATCAGCCGAAACGTTGTAAAAAATAATAACCAAGATGAGACTAGTAGTCTGAATAATCCAAATAATACAATTTTATAATAGGTATTGTTTCAGCATTTAATAAACCAAAAATGGTTGATATGCCAGAAAACTAACAAACCAACACAGCATAAAAAAATTGACTCTGCTGATCACCTCCTTTTTTTCCAGGCTATATGCAATTACAGTTATTTCTGATTGGGCAACAGATCAGCACAAGTATGCCGTGAAAAGTAGCTACCAGGACCATTTCATTCACTTACTCTATTAATCCAGTTAGCCAAGGGGGTAGTTCTTATTAATTAATCTTAGAGTATTAATTAATAATCCCAATCTGTAGTCTCGATTCCCGTCTTGGGGGGGGGGGGGTGCAAGTAACACAATAGTTATCAGTGTTGGCAATGGAATCACTAATCCATTCAAATCTCATTCCATGTATAAATAACACTTTCCTATTACAGGTTAACAGTCTGTCATCAATTAATTGTTGACAGTAAGTATTGTTCCAAGATGAAGCCACAAAAAAGATGAAAATGCTATAAGTTGAATCACACCTATGATTAAAACCTCAGATTCCTTTCTGATTATGTGCCCTTAATTTAGATCTGCAGTGGTAGAAATGTTTTCAATAAAAGACTTTTTGTTTTTATTAGAAAGTTCTGTCTGAGCTTTATGCAAAGTGTTACACTCTTCTACAATGTTGAACAATAAGTTCATCCTTATAGTAGTTTTTTAGATTTGTATTTTAAAAGCTTATAAAATTTACAAATGTATGTCTTCTCTGAGATTAAGTTGCACATTGCGTTTGCTCGAGCCAAACAAGAAATACTTGCGGCGTTCTTCTCTTATCTTTTTACAGCAACCATGAAAGAGGAGGGAAATCCATTAGATAATTATCAGCTTCTTAAGGAACTTTTCAATTATTTTTCCTTTTCTTTTTGTTATCAATCTTGTTAATCTTTGCTTTTGCCCCTCTTCCTCTTTCATCTCACTCTATCCCTTTTCTTCTGTCCATGCTTCTCTCTCTTCCCCCACCCTCTCTCTCTCTCTCTCTCTTTCCCCCTCTCTCTTCCCCTCTATCTTTTTCCCCTATATTTTTTTCCCCTCTCTCCCCCCTCTCTCTTTTCTTCCCCCCCCCTCTCTCTCTTTCCCCCTCCCCCTCTCTCTTCCCCCCCCCATCTCTTTTCTTTCCCCCCTCTCTCTCTTTTCTTTCCCCCCTCTCTCTCTTTTCTTTCCCCCCTCTCTCTCTTTTCTTTCCCCCTCTCTCTCTCTTTTCTTTCCCCCTCTCTCTCTCTTTTCTTTCCCCCTCTCTCTCTCTTTTCTTTCCCCCTCTCTCTCTCTTTTCTTTCCCCCTCTCTCTCTCTTTTCTTTCCCCCTCTCTCTCTCTTTTCTTTCCCCCCTCTCTCTTCTTTCCCCCTCTCTCTCTTCTTTCCCCCTCTCTCTCTCATTTCCCCCTCTCTCTCTCTTCTTTCCCTCTCTCTCTCTTCTTTCCCTCTCTCTCTCTCTTCTTTCCCTCTCTCTCTCTTCTTTCCCTCTCTCTCTTCTTTCCCTCTCTCTCCTCTTTCCCTCTCTCTCTTCTTTCCCTCTCTCTCTTCTTTCCCTCTCTCTCTCTCTCTTCTTTTTTTCTCTCTCTCTCTCTTCTTTTCCTTTTCCTCTCTCTCTTCTTTTCCTCTCTCTCTCTCTCTTCTTTTCCACTCTCTCTCTCTCTTCTTTCTCCCTCTTTCTCTTCTTTTCACTTCACTTTTTACCTCTCTGTCTCTCTCTTTCTTTTCTCTACCCCTCTCTCTTAAATAAAAATTTCAAGATCCTAAAACACCAATGTTTACTTATGAAAGTACCTAATCCAATTTAAAAGTTTGAGCTTTCTATGTTCCTACATGGGAACGTTGCCAGGTTTAAGGTTAATAATTTCACTAATTCCATGTTTTAATATTTTATTTTAGTTTTTATAATAGTGAATCCCGCTTAATTTTGTTGCTATCATTTTTTTTCATATTATTGGCCTAATAACAGGTTATATTTTTTCTGTAACTCTGTCTTGTCCGTTATATTTTTTTTTCTTTTTCTTTTTTAATATTTTCTTAAATTTTTTTTACTATTATCTTTTTTTTCATATTTTTATTTCCTTTTTATGGATGTCAAGCGCGAACGCAGACCCCACAATATTGTTATAAATAAAATAAAAGTAAAACGTATTTCCTTTTTATGGATGTCAAGCGCGAACGCAGACCCCACAATATTGTTATAAATAAAATAAAAGTAAAACGTATTTCCTTTTTTGGGGGATGTCAATTAATGCACAATGTTCCCCATTTCTAAAAGTAGTTAAGATCTCTGATATTTCGAAATGAGACAAATTCCACGATGTATTTATTACGTTTGTGACGGACGGATGGACGAAATCTCTATTTAAATAAGATTGAATGCCGCCTAATTTTATTGCTATCATTTTGTTTTTCATATTATTGGCTTAATAATGTGTTATATTATTTTTGTAACTTTGTCTTGTCCATTATATTTTTTTATATTTAAAATTTTTCTTTCCTATTTTTATATTTAATTAATTTTTAACCATTATTTTTTATTTATTTTTTTTTCATATTTTTTACTTGGGAGGGGGGCGTTTTTTTATTTCTTTTTATTTCTTGTTTACAAATCTAATTTCTCATTCCATCTTTATTTTTAATATTTTTAATATTTTTATTATTAGTATTATTTTCTGTTTCTCTTCTACCTTTTCTTTCTTTTTACCATTTTCTTCCTCCCCCTTTCTCTATTTTCCCATTATTCACCTCCTCTCACCTTCCAGTTTATTTCCTTTCATAGGTCAAGGATAAGACATTCTGTCAGTGACTTCCTTTTTTCACCATCATCATCATTATCATCATCATCATTCTCATATTTTCATTCTTTTTCTTTTCTTTTTCTGTCTGCTTCACCCATCAAGTTGGCTGCTATCTTCATCTTAAGGAAGAGTGGAGGGGGTGGAGGTGGCTGGGGAGACTGCATTTCTTGCTCTCTGCCCTCATCAACAGCCAGACACTTCTTCCCACACATTATCTCAATTTGTATTTATTTACATCTCAGTTACTGAATATCCCCCCCGCACCCTATACAATTCAACTTTTTAAGCATTTTAATAAGGAAAAGAAGGGGGGGGGGGGGAAGATGGAAAGAGAAGAATTTTAAACCCCTAAAATTACTATTACTTTATCACTAAGCACAACAAAAGTATTTACAGGTAATAAGATATAGGTAAAAGTAAGATTATTATAGGAAAGTGGCTGACTCCACTTATAATCTCTAGATCAATACACTATCATTATCTACATCATTCTGGAAACTGGTACTAACGAAAATGCTAAACATTACAAGTTCCTTTGGCTTTTTCAAAATTAAGATCTGCTAGATACTCGTCGCTAAACTTATATACTTATATATATATAATAATCAATATATGTTTTTTTTGTTATCTATGTACGTATACGTTTTGTCCTTTTTAATCAGGACTCATCAGCATAGATATAACTATTCACTACTGGTCGTGCGATTCGAAACCCCGGGCTACAAGTATTTTACAACTCAAATCCCAACATCTAGAACCACTAGGCCAGCGCTGGATAGCTAAATAAACAGTGATAATTTTAACACTTATTTTGGCGGCTTGACGTCATAAGAGCATTCAACTTAATGAAAGGAACGATGTATTTATAGCTAGCGACGTCATGCTGTGTTAATACTACACTAACAGTGCCCATCTAGAGGGTTTTCTATATATATATATATATATATATATATATATTTCTAATGTATATATGTATTTCTAATATATATATATATAAATGTATATCTAGGCAGCATCTTCTCTTGAAGGCAAGTATTGTTAAATATAACAGACAACTTATGTCTGGATATCCTTTGGTAGATCCTTTCCATTGTTCAAATCAGAATTTTAGTTTCGGGGGAGGGGGGGGATTGGCTGATGAATTTGCCAAAGTTTTGATTTGTGTCCCAAGTACTTTCAGACTCATCCGGGTCCATCTTCAGGGGAATGAGGATAATCAGGTGAAGACTGTGTTCGTATTATAGATTGTTTAATAATATACTAAAATGTCTATAATGCTAACTATAGTTTCGTACTTATTACATAATTCACGCCAAAACCATGAGGATATTATGGTGAATGAATATATACTGCACTGACGCCAAAAAGAGGAGGTAATGACTGAGAGGATGCTATCATAACGAACGCCCCCATCCCTAAAAAACAAAAGGAAGAGGTAATGCCTGGGAGGATGATATGACAACAGAACAGATAGTGAAATCCTGCCGTGAACAAGATCTGAGTGAGCATCCACTTCCACAACAGCACCCACTCACTTGTGTCAGAGCCTTCAAAGCCAGGATTGGCTTCAGCAGTAATATCCTCATCTTGTCGGCAGGGCCACAAAATCACCGACTGCAACCCCATGCAAAAAAAAAACACAAAAAACCGGGACACCTGTAGGCTGTGGATGGCGATCCGTGATGCTTTCGGATGGGATCCTGGTGGCTGATCAGTCTATGGTCGGGTGACTAGCAACACTTCGCTCCGGGCCTTACTTCGGCTAGACGGGAGATCAGATCGGGACGATCCGATCAATCGGCTGGTCACGTCATGCCATAGTATCTATAAGTTCATCCCCAACCGTATTATTTAATCTGATTCTTCTAAAAATCAAAACCTTATTTCTCCTTTTTTATTTTCTTCACAAATAGATACTAGAAGGTGGTGGGTGAGGGTCAATCGTGTTGAGAATAAAGAAGGTTACCACTGCTGAGGAATAATGTATTCTCGGAGTAGTTATGGTACTCTCTCTGTAAAATGTCCTTCTTAGACAATGTTTTCTAGGAGAAATGTTTTCTAAAAGTAATGCAATGCATTCTAGGAGCAATGTTTTCTAGGACTAGTGTTTTCTGAGGGTAATGATGGTACTCTCTCTGTAAAATTTCCTTCCAGGAGTAATACAATGTATTCTAAGAACAATGTATTCTAGGAATATAAAATAATTATACAACCTATAGAATTACATTTGACAACTTTATTCAACATTAAATAACCCATAGATGGTGATATGGCGTAAAAAAAATAGTCGCAGACAATTTCCAATTTTACTCTAAAGTCATCTTCATCCACAAAGGATGGATAACATGCTGTAATTAGAGACATAGAGATGCACACGTTCCATTCATTGACATGTTGATTTGATGCATATATATGCAAACGCTATATATATATATATATATATTATAAATTGAAAATATAAGCCATTATCAATGCAAGATTAATTTTTTTTTTTTACTTTAATCTTATTAATTTCGGAATAAATTCCATCATCAGAGTTGACCAGTATTGTGTCATTTTTTTTTTTTTTTTCGTCACAAAAAACAAAAATAAACAAACTTTTTTCTTTTGTTTCTTTGATAAATGTCCTTAGTGTGATGTGTCCACGCCAATGTTGTTGGCGGTTATGAATTTAAATTCTGGTTGTCGAACAAAGAAAAGCATTGGCATGCTCGTAGGTAATAAAATAAAATATATATATATGTATATTATTGTTTGCTTTAATCAAATCATAATCAAATTTCAACAAAGATAAACTTTCATATGATTACTACAATAGATTTTCCGAATTTTGATTCCAAGAATATAAGTAAAGCATTTTGATTTATCCAATAAGGTGTTCTTAGAGCAGAGATAAATTGTTTGTAACTCCAACAATTCCAGTGTCAAGTAATCGTATGAGTAGTATGATTTTAATCTTACAGCCATTTTATCTTAAAAAAAAAAAAATACTGTTAATAAACAAAGAGAAAGTGACAGAAGCAAGAGTGATAGACATCATATAAAATAAGAACTGTGAGGGTGGGGGGGGGGTGTCAAACAACATGCTGTGAGAGAGGATGAAAGTGATAGACAGAAACATTGAAAGAGATGGGGATGGGTCACTTGGTGAGTTAATTGCAAATTACGACTAATTAGAACAATTAAAATGGTAGTTTGTTTTCTTTTTTCAAATATAACTCAATCCGAAAACCAAAGAATATTTTAACATTTATTTTGTGTGATTAAAATATATAGGAAAAAGCCCTAAGGAAACAAACTTTAACTAACTCAGCTTTAGTATAATAATAATAATAATAATAATGTATTGGATTGCCACTTGATGAATGGATTAGACATGTTTTAACTGCGTCCTGAAACTTCTCAGTTGTGCCTAATCCATGAAACCCCAAGGCATGACATGTCCAATCATTCAATAAATGTGTAATTTTAAACATGAATTTAATGTTTTTTTAATCTTTTTTTAAACCTTTTTATTTCTTCATAAGTATAATCCTTAAACCCATTTTCTCTCCCTAATTTCTTTAGAAGACACATTATTAAACCCCAAAACAGTAACGGCCAAATATACGCTACTCATAAATATTGGCTCACGAGATTTATATAGAAATATTTTTATTTTTTATATCTCTTTAAACCTTCTTCAGTTTTAAATCTCAACTGTTACTTTTCACCCCCACCCCTTTTTTTCAAACCTTATTAAACCTTCCTTACACTAAATTTAAACAAACATACATAACACTCTAAGCAAATAACGCGTCCAAACGAGAGTGACACGTGACTTCACATTTCCGAAACAGATGACAACAGAAGCTGAAGAGAGCCAGATAGCTAAGTCTTTTTGTGCTTGAAACCGACGGTACGAATGTTGCACTAATTTTTCTGTACCTAAATAAATATATATATATATATACAATTATCCATACACACTTGTCTATGTGTCTGTGATCCATCAGTGCGAACAGAACCCCGAAATCAGGACCCCAGTAACTGACGTTCAGCGCTCTACCACTTAGCCACGAACATGCTAGTAGCAGCGGGATAAATTGTATTGCATTACAAACGATGCCATTCATTGATTTATAATTTATTTTTTACAATATGTATGTATGTATATATATATATATATACACACTCACTCCAATTGTGTTTATAGTGTGTATTATATATGTATCATATTTACAATGTAAATAGGTTAATATATATTTTACATATCTATATTTACCTTTCTTTAGAATTGCATAGAAAAGTGTATGAGTTAATGTTAAATGCCACAATACAAAGACTAACTGTAGAAAAAAAAGAAGACCCCCCCCCCAACCGCATTACGACTATTGATCTTGTAGATGTAAAAATGGCCATTAACGCTGTCTAAATTCCTCTAATGATGGCCAACAAAAAATATCTTTTTATTCAAAATGATGGCAGACAAAATGTAAGATACCAGTTTAGTAAACGTATACATAAATCCTTCCTTCCCAAAAAAACATGTTATGATTTATGTTTCCTTGGTGACGTTTGTTTGACAAAGTTAACTGAAGCACAATCATGTTCATGAAGCGTTTTGTTGCTACTGAATTTCCTACCATTACCTTTGGGAGATCAGCAGATTATATAGTTTCTAAAACAGGTTCCGACTCTCTCTCTCTCTTTTTCTCTTTCTCTTTCTTTCTCTTGCTTGCTCTCTCTCTCTCTCTCTCTTGATCCTGCTTGCTCTCTCTCTCTCTCTCTCTCTCTCTCTCTCTCTTGATCCTGCTTGCTCTCTCTCTCTCGATCCTGCTTGCTCTCTCTCTCTCTCTCTCTCTCTTGCTCCTGCTTGCTCTCTCTCTCTCTCTCTTGATCCTGCTTGCTCTCTCTCTCTCTCTTGATCCTGCTTGCTCTCTCTCTCTCTCTTGATCCTGCTTGCTCTCTCTCTTGATCCTGCTTGCTCTCTCTCTCTCTCTCTTGATCCTGCTTGCTCTCTCTCTCTCTCTTGATCCTGCTTGCTCTCTCTCTCTCTCTTGATCCTGCTTGCTCTCTCTCTCTCTCTTGATCCTGCTTGCTCTCTCTCTCTCTCTCTTGATCCTGCTTGCTCTCTCTCTCTCTCTCTCTTGATCCTGCTTGCTCTCTCTCTCTTGATCCTGCTTGCTCTCTCTCTCTTGATCCTGCTTGCTCTCTCTCTCTTGATCCTGCTTGCTCTCTCTCTCTTGATCCTGCTTGCTCTCTCTCTCTTGATCCTACTTACTCTCTCTCTCTCTCTCTTGATCCTGCTTGCTCTCTCTCTCTCTTGATCCTGCTTGCTCTCTCTCTCTCTTGATCCTACTTGCTCTCTCTTTTTTGATCCTGCTTGCTCTCTCTCTCTCTCTCTTTTGATCCTACTTGCTCTCTCTCTCTCTCTCTTGATCCTGCTTGCTCTCTCTCTCTTTTGATCCTGCTTGCTACCTTCTACTTTAGCTCTCTCTTACTCTTTCTATTTTGCTCTTGCTCTCTCTCTCTCTCTCCTTCTTTCTCTGTTACTTTATCTCTCGTACACGCATGCTCTCTGTTGGTCATGCTATCGTTCTTGCTCCTTGCACTTACTGTCTCTAAAAAAAGTCTACTTACTCTTCCTATGCAAATTTCTTTTGGAGATTTCCTTCATCTATAATTCCTGATAGTGTTAAATGTTAAAGGTGTATGAGTGGTAACAAAGGCTCTGATTGGTCAAAAAAGCCCTTCTTAAGAGTGATGAGGGGTGTATTTTTAAATAATGAACAGTTAAGCAGTTGATGAGTAGCAGTATGCCTATGCTCGTGTGTGTGTGTGTGTGTGTGCCTTTGTTCGCAAAGACACCAAGATCAGGAGATGAAACCATTAATTGGAAAAGAATATCCAGCAATTTTCTATGTTACAATAATAGTTATTCTTAAAAAAAAAATTTTTAATTTTGAACTGCTAAGCTCATCACATTTATCGACATTGCCTTTTAAATTCTTCTCAACAATTATCACTGATTTTTAGCTCTTTAATTTAGACGTTCATTTGAACCAATTTCTGCAAAGAATGTGTGTTGTAAAGTTAAGGTCTTTTGAACGAAGTCTTAGTGTTCACAATAGTTATTCATACCTTGATTGCTGATCGTTCCTCTTGTAAATGCTTCTACGGTGATCCTCCTAGACTGCTGAAAACGCTATCTTGTAATTAAAGCTTCTTATTCATACATTCAAAATGACTAACGAGACAAAACTGATGGAAGACATTTATTCAACGTGATTTTCATTCCAAATCACTGACCAGTGAGGGGGGGGGCAGAGAGAGAAAGAGAGAGAACCAAATCACTAATTCGTTATATCTTGTCAGCCCATGTCATTTACACATTCAAACTACATAACCAAGGAACTTTGGTTAAGTATATTTCGTATGGATCAAAGAAGATATAACATTATCGTGTTGTCTATTTCTGTGCCAGAAAAGCAAATACAACATTTTATTTTATTTATATATAAAAAAAAATTATAGAAATTAAATTAAGAAAAAGAAATGTAATTGTTGGTAATTACAGTCAAAAAAGTATAGATGTTTTTTTTTGTTTTTTTTCCTGGAGTAAATCATATACACATCCTTGGACTTTCTTCTTTTTTTTTTTAAGGAAAATGAAGGGTTGATTTCAGTAAGTATTTTTTATTATGCCAGCACTCTTTCATCACAGCTTTCAATTATTCTCTTGAAATATATTCACAAACCTTTTTACCTATATCTTTCTTGTTGTCTCTTGGTCTTACCGAATTCCAGAACAAGAATTCATCTAGTCTGGTGGAGTATCCAGCTTAGTGCTGTTACGAGAGGCAACATAACTTAGGAAAGGTGTACCATTCCTTGTATGAGCCAGTGTGTAGCCGCGTCGAAGGGAACTTATTTGGGCTTCGGATAATATCAAATTTTTAATTTTTGGTCAGGGTTCACTTGTAGGGTGAAGTATCCTCATGTCAGGTTGTCTTGACAAACCCTTGTACAGAGAGACTGAAGACACTCGAGGATGGTGTCTAGTAGGTAATTCAAACTATATATAAAAAAAGTCGATATGTTAACAATTAGAACATTCAAATAAGTTTCAATAAGGGTTGAATTTTTCAAAGAATCTAAAGACACCATTGAAATTTTCTCTTCGATTCCATCTGGGGTCACTAAGGCAATTATCGGTTAGATTCATAAAATAACTGAAATGTATTAGAAATGAAAAGAAACAAAATAATTTTTTTTTTATTACAGAGATTTTCTTTGTTTCATAAAACAAATAAAATTAAACAAAAAATATCTGTTAAGTATGTATTTAAAATAAGGTTTAAACATTTAAATAATTATTTTTTATTGATATTTAAAATATCAATAAAAAATAATTATTTAAATTAAATAATTAAATAACAAATTCGTTTTGATTTGTTGAAGCCATGGCAAAAATTGTAAACATTTGAAATTATTTCCGACCAGAAATGCTGGGATGATATGTCTGTCACCGAGAAAAGCAAATTTTGCCGGAATATTTGGATTAAAATAAAAAAGTTTCATTTATTTGAAACAAAAATCTTGCATCGTGTCATCTGTTTTTCTATCTGATTTTATATTTTTCACGAACAGATGCTTATAAATGTAGCTCGACTACTTTCAATACATACACACGTGCCAGCATGAACGCTACACCTATCCGGACTTTTAAAACTGTCTCTCCAATAATATCAGGAGGAATCAGGTCTCTTCGACAGAGACAATAGAGCTCAACAATAAAAAACGAAGAAAAAATGTCTGTGCCACTAAGAAAGTCAAATTTTGACCAAATATTTGGATTAAAATAAAAAACTAAATGTTTCATTTATATGAAAAAAAATCTTATATATGTAGCTCGGCTACTTTGATATATATATATATATATATATATATGACTGCGATAGATATGTCTCAGTCAGGGAGAAAAAAAAGAAGAGAGAAAAAAAATATGCTTATACTTCTGACAAGGGTATTTATTACCGAAAGTACTCAAGTTTAAAAAAAAAAAAAAAAAAGTTTTTAAAGTAAATAAATAATTTATTTAAAAAAACAAATATCTGCGTTGTTCAGGTTTCCAAAATATTTTAAATAAAATATTCTCCTTATTATTGCCATTTCAGCAACGTTTCAATGTGTGACTTTTCAAACTATATATATATATATATATATATATATATATATATATATAATCTTTTATTAATAAATATTTATTTATTATCCATAGGTCCAAAATACGTATTGATATCAAATATCTACATTATTATTATTGTTATTTTTCGTCTTGTCTCATGCTTGAGATTAGACGTTTCGTGAATGATTTTCAACTTTTCCTGTCTGTTGGAATTTTGCTTTTGTCGCCCACCAAGATCAAGTCGGCATCAACTGATATCCTCCATGTCTTGAGCAGCCTACCATGTGGCTTTGGGCCATCAACATCAATGTGAGACCCACTTTGGAATTGGAGCATTTCAGATGACTGATGATGGGTGATGTGGCCATACCAATTGAGACGTCATTGTGCAATATACTTTCGCATGGAGGCTGGTAAAATGAGACTGGTAATTTTCTCCATCCGATGCGCTGTAGCCAGGATTGTGTCATTCTGACGTTTTCTCGTTGACCATGTTTCGCAACTATACAAGAGTAGAGGCCGAACATATGTGCTGTATGCTGCCACTCTCACGTACGATGGGATCCCTGCATTTTGTAAACTTGTTGACAGCTGCCTCAAGACTCTCCATGTGTCAAATATGCATCGTTTTATGCTCCATAAATTTTATAAAGTAAGTTCATATAAATCAGCATAGTATGTTGTTTTTGACCGGTTTGATTCTGTTGTTTGCATTGACCCCTTCCCTTCAAATTCTTTCTAGAATCAGGTACTTATGAAAAGGACCACATGAAGGTTGCCAACATCTATAAGTGAAAGTGGTACTATGGAACCGATTTGATTCAAACTTGACACACCCAGGTCATTAGACCACTTCACTACAGTCACCTGCTCTTAAATTCTATAATTAGATTAAATAAAAATCTAAATTCTATACGGATAAATATGTGGATGACTAATATATATATATATATAAAATATGAGACTAAAAGTATACTTTTAGAGGATAGAACCTATAGTGAAATGGTTTAAGCTCAATATAGGAGATAGAGCAATTATAAAGATAAATGAAGGAAGAGAGATAAGGATGTACAAATGACAAATCTATTTCATCTTCGATTGTTCAATGCAAGGTGTACTCGATAGGAAAAAAAAATGAAAAAATAAACATGTTTTTATCGAGTTGCACCTTGCATTGAACAATCGAAGATGAAATAGATTTGTCATCCGTACATCCTTATCTCTCTTCCTTCATTTATCTTTATATATATATATATATATATATATATATATATATATATATATATATATCATAATATTATTTATAGCCCCCTTTAATACAGGATGGGCGCTTTAAGAGAATTAATAATAGTCTTCAATTAAATGTGTAATATAAAGTTCCATACGTCTGGAGTGTTGAACACTGTTACGGCCGCCTAGTTAGATATGTATGCTTGTATAGAAATAGTTTAATTCTCCCCTTTTCCCATAGCTGGGTTGGCTGTATGGTAGAAGTTCAGACTTGAGTCAAAGGTGACTTTGTTCCAGCAGAACCGTCATCCTCCAAACTGATGATTCTCAGAAAAGGATGAAACACATGTGTATCTAGATAAGAATTTAATAAAAAATAATTATCATAATATTATGTATGTATGTATATATATATATATATATATATATATATATATATATATATATTAGTCATCCATCGGCATATCACTGCTCTTCAGTGTGGTTAAACATCATCTTCGGTTTAACATCCGTTTTACATGCTGGCAGACATGGACGGCTTTAAGAAATTGACTTCAAGTAACCTATCTCTTGCCAGGTCTTTATTTATCCCTCTTTCCTTTGGCTTTACCTTGTGAACTTACCCTGCTACTTCAACTGTTCAACATCTACTAACACAAGAACGCTCATCCATTCTTTCAACATGGCCATACCATCAAAGTCTCCTGTTCTCCACACATCTCCCTATATTTTCCAGATTTAATCTTCCTCTGAGGTTCTGAGGCCATCAGAACTAAGCCTGTCTTTCAGACTCACATTACACATCCATTGTATCATTCTAATATCATTTCTCTCCATGCACCGTACGCCTTCAACCTTCACTGGCCAGGTTTTACTTCCATACATCATCACACATCGTACACATGCCTGATAGACTCTTCCCTTGGTTGACAGTTGTAACGCTCTGCTGGATAGTAATGGAACTTATTCCTAACTCTTGTAATCACAATTCTAAAGTTAATCGGTCGCATTTCAAATATGTCATGTTTTAAAAATTGATAGCATCAAGTACTTTACTCCAGGATTGAAATCCAGCTGTCTAGTTGACTGTCGGCGCTTCTAACCATTTGGATGTGAGCCATGAGTAAGCAAATCTAAATGTTTATTTAAACACTGTTAATTATCAAAGAGTGTTCCATTCGTTTTTACAAAGAGCTTTTCATTATCGCTAGTGGTAGTTGACAATTTCACTTACCACACTACTCAACCCAAGAAAGTGGGCACATATATATATATATAGCAATCCAGATAAAGTAAACATCCACAGGATACAATTCTAAAGAATTTCAACCGAGCTTATAAAGAGTGCTCAATATCAAATAGAGCTTTTATACAGGGTGGGCCAAAATAAGGGTCCTATCTTTAAATTTGAAAAACTTGAATTTGAATAACTTCCACAAAATAAAAGTTAAACTCACCAAACTTTATGTGTGTGTAGACTGACCCTTCCGAGATTTTTTGAAATAAACAAAACAAATTTTAGCCGAAAAACACTTCTTAAAACTTACAAAAACTAAAGTATTGTTTTTTACACTGTTTTGAGTTTTTTAAGCAAAAATAATGTTTTCTAAATGAGGGTACGTTCCTTAGGGCTAATACGGCTCATGCTTGCTTCGGAAGGGGTCCTTTACTTATTCTAAAAAAAAAATTTTTTTTAAATCAATAAATAAAAAAGTTATGAATTTTTTAAAATAGGACCCTTATTTTTGCCCACCCTATATATAATTATTTTTTATTTAAACAAACATGTACATAATCCGCTGGCATGTAGATGTTATCGATCAACAGCTGTTAGAAACTGAGATCTCATCAGGCGGAAATATGATCTGAGAGAAGGATCAGATTTCACAACCCGTAAACATAAATATAGTCCTTAGTTTTTACGGGCTGCTCATCAGAGACCTTTATTTAATTATAAAAAAACAAGCACACTGGTCCAAAGCAAAAGGGAAGAAAAATGAAGAAAGATGAAAAAAGAAGCACAGCAAAAACACAAAGAAGGTAATCAGAGAAAAATCCCCTTCCCATCGGACATAGCGTGGGTCGATTCTCAAGCTGCCATCTTGAAATCAACAAGTAGAGTTGAGATCGTCATGTTTCGATTCAAAACTGAAATATATATATATATATATATATATATATATATATGGCAACCCTAGCTTATCGAAACTAATGTGAGAAATCATTATATCGTTGCGACCTTAAAACCTGTTTGTATGAGTTAACTGTAAAATTGGAAATCGCATCTGCTTGTACAGTTTACAAAAGAGAAAACAATTGTAAAGTCCAAATAGACAAATATTTGAAAACGTCGGACTTATGAATAAGTTGTATGTATGTATGTTTATTTACCTTTTCTGCAGGAAGTTAGACACATGGTCAAGTGGCTTGGAAAGCCAGCACAGTAGGTGAAGTGCACTCTGGCCTACAAAAATGCTTCAGCAGCCCCATTGATATTCCCTATTAAGGTCACCTCGGGCGATTAGCAATAAACTAACCTCTTCTCAGAGAGAAGGTAAAACCTGGGAGAGTGGACCTCCTAGGACTAAACAGAACCCAACTTCACTCGGCAGTCATAAAGCCACTGTTGGACTGATTGTCGAGGATGTATATCCGACTGGTACAAACAGCACACATATTATGTTGATAGTTACAGAACTTTAAAATAGTTTGAAGAATCAGATTAATGTTATGAAAGTTATCGCTCGAGAAGATCTTCTTTTGACTGACACTTCATCTTCGGAATCTGATTGACATAAAATCTGTTAACATGAGACTGAAGTAGTAAAGAAATAAAGTCTGTAAAAGATTGAAACGAAAGACAATTTTATTTTTCGATAATTTGTTTGTTCCGTTTTAAAAGGGTTCTGTTATTTATTGGTTCATGTGCCAGCGTGAATCTGTTTACATAGGACACAATGTGCAAAGGTTAATTCAACGAATTAAATTGCGAAATCCATCACTACATATTTCTGAATCCCATGATTTACTGCACAATCACGTTTGCATCAGTCTCTATACCGACAATATACGGTATAATCACATAGACGCACCAGTTGATAAGTAGATCAGCAAAGTTAAGCATCGTTGAACTTGGTTAATACTAAATGAGTGACCATTTGGGAATACCAGGTGCCTTTATGTTGGAGTGCTCTCTGCTTATCCCGATATTGTTTCTTGTCATTTTGAACTTCTCTTTGCTACTGGATTCAAGCAATGCCGGTTCAGGAGAGATGTGGTTGGAGATCGCGCAACCCTTGCTTCACAATAGACTCTCTGCACAGGCACCCTTACAAGGGATATCCATTGTCTCCCGAAACTGAACAGAGACATTTCTATACAGACAATTGTTTTAAGAACAAGCATCTTGTTGCACAGCTCCCAATTCAGGATGACCCCCAAAACTTTCACCCTAATTCTCAGTAGCCCTTACGTCTACAGTGGCAGCATGCCTTGTTTGAGGGTGAACTAAGTTTTTAAAAAAAATTTTTTTTTTTAAAAGATCTTAAATTTCATTGTTTCTTTTTAAAGTATTAGTCTATATTATCGGCATGTTTTCTAATCTATATACTATTAAAAAGTTATGGTGTTTTGGGAGTTTGTCTTTTCGTATGCAAATAGAAACATGCGATTGGTTGACAAAAGAGGAATAGGCAGAGTACACATTGCTAAGGCAGTAGTTTTTATGGTGTCAATGCCACAGTTCAAATCTCATGTAAGTGTAAAAGATTTTTTTTTAACTGGATACATGTTTTATAGATTTAAAAGAATTAGCATAGATGAAGGAACTTTAAAAAAACCAAAAAAAACTGATATGAAGTATCAAAAAGTATATAATGCGGAATGAGAGCAGTCTACCACAATGAATTAAATAAATGTTTTATTTCGAAATTCCCGGAAGGTTACCGACTCTGACAATAAAAGAGGTATCTGAAGAAGGCCGGAGAGTACAACGGACAAAACGTTGTGAACATGACAATAACCAAAGAAAATAATAAATATTTTGTCCTTTAAAGTTAATGTATGAAAAGTTCTTTTAGCAGTAAAAACTTAAAAAATTGCTGTAAAATGCAGATCCGTTTGCATTGTTTGGTTTATTCGGACTACAGTTCTTGTCTTGAATGCTATTCTCACAATGTTTCGACCGATGTAACATCCGACCTTCTTCTGGTGCATCTTTTCGAACTCGGGGAATCTGTATGGAATTTCGAATGGAACGCTTTGTTTAATCCACGGGTAGCTTGCTCTCGTTCCGTCAACCATGACTGGATAGGAATCTTAAGTAATTTGTAATTGTATTCTTAGAATCGCCCTCACTGAGGATTGAACCTTCAACCTCCAGAAGGCTTTTACTTAAAACTGATTATTACTTAGCACTTATATCCGTTACGCCATGGATTAAATATTATTTTTTTTTTTTGGAAGCAAATTCGTGATTCCATCCTCAGCGAACTGTTTATCTTCTATAAATAAACTTCTAGTTTTTTTTTGTTTTTTTTTAAGTTATTAAGAGAATTCAAACATTTTTGTTTTGACTCTGATAATTCCCTGATGACTAGAATAAATGTTAATCTAAAGATGTAATATTGCATATTCCTTCGTGGTGGTGGACTTTTGGGGTGAGATGTGCGGATAGCTCCCAGGTGCAAGGTTATATGGTATGATCGATGGGGGGGGGGATTAGGTTGAACTACATAACTATATGGAAAAGGTTTCAAGTTAGAACAGTTGCTGCTAAGATTTTAGTGGAGTTAGAACGTCATGTAAAGTCTGGCAAAAATGGGAATGCTTAAAGCAACCCACCCTCAACTCCTAGCTGAACAGGGCTGTGGAGTTTAGCAACTCCATTGCTTTAGGAGTTGGTGAGAATTATCCGGGATACATGAAAAATAATCAAAACAAAAAAGATGTCATTATTTGTGCCATCTTTGCCTTCTTTCATAAAAGTTTTGCATTTAGAATCTACATGTTTGGAATTTTAACTGATGACGGAAAGGGAGAAGGTGGCTTTTATTGTTACTCCCTCCCACTCCAGTTCAAATCTCAGAGTCCCTTGACAAACACAAGTGTTCTACTCATCTGTTAACAAAATTAAACATTTACTGTCAGCTTTTCTGGTTCCCCCGCCCCTCACACACGCGCGCATACACATCTAGCATGCACACACAACCCTTATGTAGTCTCGGCCACCAGCTCCTTTTCCTCCATTTTTTATTATGACACTTGCACAGATATTTTTTTATTATATTATCTCGTGTCTCCTTCCATACATCTGGACATTTCATATTTAATCTATCTTTTTATGTCTTTTATAAATTTTATTTTTGCAAAAAACATTTTTTTAAACAAATGTTTCAAAATCCAAAACCAAGTTATGCTTACTTAAATTTTTCTGTCCTTATTTTCAGTGTTATAAGTTTAACTTTTTAAATTTTAATTAAACTCTTCAGATTTATTTATTAAAATAAAAATAAAATTAAAAAAAAAAACATTGAATTCACAGAACGTTGAAAAAATAATATATAGTACTGGCTGTACCTACCCGGCATTGTCCGGTAGCGTATTTACTTGCAACTTATTTTGCTTTGCTTTTTTTAAAACTCTGCCGAATTTTTTCTCCAAACATATTTTTTGTTCTAATCAAAGGGGAATAACTCTGTATGTACGAATACAGAGTTACAAACATTTTTAAGATGACCATTTAAAAATAATTTCGACCTAGACAAATTTTTTTTGAACAAATTAAAGCAAATTACATTTTGTTAACATGCTGCAATTTGAAAAACTGACGAACCAAAATCAAATATTAATTTTTGTAGGAAGAAACGACAAAGAAACTGACTTTACTTTATATATTAGATATATAAATTATTATTTGGCCTCTTTTAAGTCTCGTGAGACAATGGTTAACCCCTGAAAGAGTGCCTGCGCATGGAGTCTATAGTAAAGTAAGGGTTGCCCAATTCCCAGTCGTACTTCTCCTGAACCGGTATTGCTTGAGTCCAGGGTCAAGAAGTCCTTGATGACTGGAAACAATGTCTGGATTAGCTGAAAAGGACTGGTGTTATTTAGGAGTTTTTCCTTCTCCTAGACTAGTTGCACAACTAAGGCTTGAAAGTCTAGTCTATTCTACTATTTAATCCATAGCTGAAAGGAGGATGTATGGATTCATACATTTCCCAAGGGTATTAGTGAAAGTGATGTAGTATTGATTTACTCCTCTCCAGGAGTTAGGCACAAGGCCAGTCTTTATCTTACTCCCACAAGTAAGATGTGACGCAAGGTCGGGTCGGGAAAGTGGGGTTTAAAAATTGCCTGGGCAGCCCCGTCGGCATTCTCCGGTAGGGGCGCCTCAGGCAGTAAGCAATAAACTTACTCCTCCCCAAAGAGGGGAGGCGAAGCCTGGGAAGGTGGACCTTCTAGAACTGTACAGAACAGACCCATAGACCGGCGTAAATCAAGCCCCGAAGGCCAAGACAATGCCAGTCTATTGGGTGCAATATCCATCAGAACAGATACTACACTTTGATCTTAGCCAAAAGGCCAAGAAAGTGATGTAGTAGCCGTGACAGAATTCTGACCTGGCGTGCCGAGCACACAGCTTGCAGCTATAAACACTACATGATGCCACTTCCGTTGAATTATTACTATCTAAAGAAGATTTCTTAGCTCCGAGTAAGGCCTTTCAAATTTTCAGGAATCTGAGTTGCGTGTTTGGACTATCGACTTCTTCACAGCCGAGTAACTAAGGAAATGGAACTCCATTAGTTAAGTGAATAAAAGTCTGCTTTAAGCTAAGATGTCGTCTCCTCCTTCGTGAATATACCAGCTTCTCGACAAAAGAATTAACATCCTCATTACTGGCCAACGAAAAGTTGACAATATATCATAGGACCCATTGGTAAGATCTGGTGACTATGACAGATTAGCCAAACCCGTTTTAATCTAGTTTCCATAGAAACATACATTCAAAAAAGCATCCTGATAGAAAATGGCTCCTTTCTCTCTCTCTCTCTCTCTCTCTCTCTCTCTCTCTCTCTCTCTCTCTCTCTCTCTCTCTCTCTCTCTGGGAAGTATTTTAACCTTTAAAACTATATGAGAGGGAAAAAAATATTTTTAGTCACAAGTCTTTCATTGGAAAATTCCTTTGCTTGTAAGTCAATTAATCTCTTGTAATCACTATATTAGTAGCTTCCAAGAATTTATGCTAATCTTAATATTATTGTAAGGATCATCAGTTGTTTACCATGAAAAACTGTTTCGGGAATTTAAAAACAAAACAGTATTTTATCTCATGTCCCCCAGCAGTGTTGATCAAACACCACCTCCCTTTAAAAAAAAAAAAAAGGAAAAAAAACACTTCCGGGTAGCAGATCTAGTGTTTTTCTAACCTATTTTGTTATAAAAAATGTTCTCCTTACCTGTGTTGTTCGTCTTTGTTAAAAACAAAATGTATTTGTATTTGTTATTTACAAAACTACTGTATATTTATAGAGTTCGGACGAATCTATTATACTATTTATCATACTCCCTTTGGTAATTTATATTATTTATGTATTTATATTTATTTTATCTTATTTATTTTAGTTTCATTAAAACATTTAAAAATTATAAATATGTTACATATACACTCGAAGAAGACCTGTCTCAGGACGGGTAAAATTAATTCCCCAAACAGAACAATTTTGCACTACTTTTATGTCTCCTTACGAAGATTAAAATAAAGACCTTCTATCTAGAATCCTTATTCCAAATTTGATCAAAATCCATTACATGATTTTGATTCTAAAAAATGTCTAAAATTTAAGGAATTAAGCTTAAGGAGTCTAAGCAAGATTCCTTAAATTTCATTTTTTCTTAAATCTTGCTTATTGGTAACCCCCCCCCCCCCCCCAAAAAAAAAGTCTTCAAAATACTCCAAATAAACTGAAATTTGGGAAATATTTATTAATTGATGTCTAATGCCTATTAAAATTCACAAAAATCAGAGGTATCTGAATTTTCACAAAGAACTTCCACCCCCTTTTTATCTTCTTTGCATAAAACTAAATCAAACTAAATATAGCCAACATTTGGACCCCTTACGCCTAGCTACTGTGTTCCAAAATTCATAATGATTAGTTTCGGAGTTAATTCTTTACATACAAATATATAAACATATCCATATACCTAACTTTTATAGAGATATCGCATTATTTTCTTTGACTGAAGATCGGATGTGTATATGATTAGTAATGATTCATTTCCCGTGTCCGATGATCAATTGTATTATTCCAATCTCTAAAATATTTATTTTTCATTTCTGGCTGCAATTTTGAAAAAAAAAAAGTAGAAATGTTTTCATTATGTTTAAGTAGTCAATTAAATAAAAAGATATATTTTTTTTACTTTTGTGGAAGGTACTTATCAAAGTGACTATCATAACTAGTACAAATGATTTTCAATGCTTGATTTAAAAATATATCGCAGATCTTGGCTATCATATAACCTTGATTATTCTCAATCTATTAATTTGATTTCTGCCAATCATGAAACCACATTTGGCAAGGAATTGCTGACACTAAACTTCAGGAACCATTCTTAATGTGTTTGATTATTCCTAAATTGGATAACTTTTCTTTCTTTTTTTCACGCAGATTTTTACTTTTATTTTTTATTTTAATTTAAAGGAAAAGAATTTTAATAAAAAGGAAAGCTTATATGCCAAAAAGTTTTTATTTTTTCCTCAATATGAGAATCGATAAACAAAATACAAGAAGTTTGAATTTTTTGTGTACACTAATAATCCAGCTGTTACAAAAAAAAATCCTAATCAATATTTTTAATGGTGTTACTTTAAATGTTATATAAAAAAAATAAGATTAACTTTTTGGCTAATCCAAAGTGTTAACTTGTAACCTCTGAAGGGGTTTTCACTTGTAAATTTTGTGTAGAAATTTTACAGATAAGATATAATTCAAAATATAGTCATGTTTACAACTTTTTTAAACAGATTTTTTTAATCCTTTAATTTTATGTTATTTTATTTTTGTTTTCAATCAAGGTAACGTTTTTGTTTTGAAAGGAAGAATGAGCAAGGTTGGCTGCTTTTGGTGTTTGAAGTGGATAGTGCATTCTTGGGTCAGATGGATGGAAAATTGGTTAAGACTTGGACGTTTTTATTAGTGGGAGAGTGCTAGTCAAGGGCGTCAGAGCTCCATGTGGCATTGTAGACATCTTGGCTAGATCTGTCTTATTCTCTCTTCAAACTGGTGCTTTTATAGACAACTTCGTAGAAAGTTCTAGATTTTATCATTTCTTGGCATGCATTCATTTGATTGGTCAATCTGTGTGTAGGCAGTTAAGTCACACATGCACACTTCATTCGAATTGCCATCCTCTAGGTGCTAACATCTCAAAATTGTTTTATAATTTAGAAAATAAATGAATATTCACAAATCCACGATTTCCTCCAGGTTTATCAATCAAACTATCACTCAATAATTACTTTTTTACAAAACTTAATAGTCTTTCTATATCACTTTGAAGAGGGTCGTCGGATTTTAAGATAGTTAAATCTCTAAAAGAAAAAGAAAAAAGAAGAAAAAAAATGAAGGGAGAAAAGTTTGTTTTTGTTCTTTTAAATCTGTGACATAATTCCTGAACAATAAGCAGATCAGTGCTGCTTTTTTACTCTATAAATGATAAGAATTCTTTTAAGTCAATTAAGAATATCCTCGTCCATTTACATCTGGAAATATCTTTTGACAAGATTATCAGAAAAATCCATATTTTCCAGCTTTTCTACTAAATTTGATCTTATCTGGCGCACAGCTGCAATTCATGGCTGATAATTTTTTCTGGAGACGCTTTTATCATAAACTAGCTGCAATAACCATCCCAGGGTGGGTTCATTTTATGGTGCGGCTGAGAAGCGTGACTGGAGGCCTACTGACAAATGTTTGAGTTGTAGAGGATTTTGATGGAAATTAAGTCAACTATATTTGAAAATACATGGAATAACATTCTGACTCTAACTTGAACATAAGGAGATGCGTTGAAAGATAAATAAATGAAAACATATTTTGTTGTGGAAACTGATGCGTACAAAACAAGGAGGCAATTAAAATGTCTGGTAAAAGATATGATCCACAGACGTATTTTAATTTGTTTATCTTTCAATACATCTTCGAATCCTCAGGTGTGGATCAGAATGTTATTCGCTTTCTTTCTTCTTTCCTCTGTGTACCTAACACCAAACTGAACTTCCATGAACAGAGTTTCTTTACAAGAACTTCCAATCTGTGAAACACAATACAATGAGAATGCTTCCCTGCTGACTCCAAGATGGTCGTCTTCAAGTCCAATGTCAACAAATACTTGAGCCGTCCTCTTAAATAATCAGATTCTGCTCTTTCCACCCATCGTTTCCAATCCTCTCATAATATTGTTCATCATCCGACTGAAAATCTCATTAACCCTTATCCTCGATTGGTTTTTAGCCTTGGTAAGTGGTGATTCATTAGTATATTTAAAAAAAATATGTATTTTCAAATATAGTTGACTTAATTTCTTTCAAAAATCTCTGAAAATCAAACATTTTCTATAGGCCTCCACTCGTGATTCTCAACTGCGTCATGAAGTGGCCTGTCGTATAGAACGCCAGGGTTCACTATGATGAAAGAGATAGTTCAACTTCTTGCTCAGAAGTTCAAGAGTCCAGACCCCAAAATACTTCAAAGCAATAAAAGAAGATATTTGTGACAAAGAAAAGTGTGTGGAAATAGAGATTACACAACCCACAGTCCCTCGAGTGTCTGTCCCTCAAGCACCAGACAGTGAATTAGGTGCCCTTCTCGCTCTGGCTAAGAGAAGCTAATAGCTGAAATTTGATAGCGACTTGTGTAAAAAAATTTTAAGAGCAACAATGAAAGGAGATGCAGACAGAAGATTGCACGCAGTGGCAACGAATAATTGTGACTTTTGTGTTGTCGAGATTTAAAAACGAAGCAGCTTAACAATTCCTATGTTAAGGAAACATTAAGTATGGATATTAGAGATGAGCTAAGAGCCTTAAGGAAATAATTTAGAAAGTGGAAGATATGCGTGTGTGCAGGACCGGCGGGACAGTTATAAAAGTGGGGGGGGGGGGCTCTCCTAAAAAGTGGGGGGGCCCGGTTAAACACATGCATATATAACTTCATTATTGATGACCGTAAAGTGGGGGGGGGGAGTCAAAAAGTGGGGGAGGAGGGCTTGAGCACCCCCCCCCCCCCCCGGTGCCGCCGTCCATGGTGTGCATTGTATCATTTTTCAGCTTTTGTATATACGCAAGACATACCCGTGAACCGTTGGGTCACGACCATTGCCACTGTTTGTTCCAATTTGTATTTCACTAAAAAATGTGTATACAGTGATATGTATGTTAAGAAATTTTTCTTACATAACTAAAAACAATACGTCTCTTTAATCCTATGTTATCTTTATGGATAAGAGAGAAGTAACGTTTGTTATCTAGTTTATATATGTGTTGTGTGTACAAAAATACTATCATGATTAGCTGAAAAGAGAGGATAACTCTTTCTCTACATGCTCACAAAGAAAAAAATATTAGTGGTTGAATCAACAAACAGTGAGAGAGGGCGAGAAATACATCGATAGCTAAATGAGAGATAGGTGACTTGTTCAGTTAATTACAAATTACGGCTAATCAGAAGTAAAATGGAATTGTTTAAAACCTATATATATATGTAAGTAAATTTCGCGTACAACAAAATCGTAGGATAAATTTCAGAGGAAACATTTTTTTAATCAATGAAAAAAAAAAGAAAATTGCTAAAATTTTCCTTACGGCCTTATCGTCTGACCCTCTAAGAGGAAACGTCAGAATGATAAATTAAAAACTAAGAAAATCGAATGAGATATGAGGGGGAAAATTGTTTAAGTTGAAGAAAACGATTGAGAGAAGAAAAAAAAAAAAGTAAATCTCTCAGCGTTATGGTAGATTTGAATCATTAAAGATCTCCAACTGATGCTTCAAAATCTGTTGTCTACACAGGCTAGGTCGAGAATTGTTAATAACTAACGCCTCAATAATATTGAGATGGTAGTTCGGCCTGGCACTGTGTAAAACAGAAAACCACCCATTGGAATACTTGTCAGAACAACTATTTGTACTAACCAGGTGATTACCGATGGCTGATTCCTGTGCCTGGAAGTTCCCAGATGATCTCGAAACCTTGTGTAAACGAATATCATGTGGTATGTGTTGGAATATTCTAATTTCTAATCTTTGGGATGTCTTGCCAACGTAGTCAGCTCCACACTGACACAGGAATTTATAAACAACAGAATATATATATATATATATATATATATATATATTTTAAAGAAAGAAAGATGAAGATAAAAAATTGCATAAAATTACATAAAGTTACATAAAATTAATACAAATTTTATTACATCGAAAGTTCAGATGCAAGGAGTTACATTAATCCTTAAACCATGGTTTTTCAAAGATAAAACTCTTCTCGTCAGAGGATAAAATTTGGTAATGTGGTATTTATAATAAATAAATATTACCTAGTTCCATTTCACTTTGAAAAATTGAAGAATAAAACTAGAAAGGTTGGGGATAAAGAAATAAATGGCCGGGAAGGAAAAATTAGCAGTATTGAGTAGCCATTTTCGAAGACAAAAGGGGGCGCTATGGTGCAGATAGCAGAATAGCAAAAGTTTGTAGAATTGGAGAAAGTTTTCTTAACAATTTTTACAGGGTTTCAAGTAAAAGGTGGAGGGTTCAAAAATATCTCACTTGGTCCGTATGGATTCGTACTCCGTTATATGTATAGTTACAAGTAAACATCCTGTACTGGTATTTTAAATATCCAATTCGGCAAATCCGAGGTGAAGATTGTCTGTTATACTTCAATTATCGTTAATTCTATTATCATTAGTATATATATATGTATATATATATATATATATATATATATTAAGCTAGACTACTACTATCGTTAGTTGTTTCATTTTGATTTAATTCGCAAATCCACAAACACAATGTGTTTAAGAAATTCTTCTTGCACCACTAAAAATAATAAGTTTTTTTATTCTTATATTATCATTATGAATAAAATAGAAGTAAAGCAAACTATTATTTTGCTATCTAATTTACAGACGTGTTAACGGTTTGTACAAGCGTACTATGTAAATTAGCTGAAAAGAGTCACGCTTTCTCTAAATGCTCACAAAAACAGTAAAAACTATTTGAGAGTGGTTGAATCAACAAAAGTGAGAGAAAGAAAGAAATACATAGCTAGCTAAATGAGAACTGAGAGATGAATGACTTTCAAATTACGGCTAATTAGAAGAATTAAAATAGAATTTTTTTCTAAACATGACTCAAACCCAGAATTAAGGAATATTTTAGCATGTATTTTGAGTTAATAAACTATATATGCAAAAGCCTTAGGGAAGTAAACGTTGAGTAATTCATATTTAGTATAATAATAGTTTTCCGCTGAAGGAAGATGTGCTTCCATTTTTTATTCTTAACTGATGCATCACTTTTTCTGTTGGAACCAAATAAAATGAATAAAACTCAGAAATTTTCCTAACGATGCAAAAAAAAATTTCCCAACATTTAACCAAACGCCTTGTCCTTGTTATGCATTCAGAAGGAGGACAGTCCAAGAGCAGAAAAACAGGAATGTTTTTTAATGCCTCTTGTTCGGCATCATGAGATTTGGGGTTTAAGGGAATGAAAGTGTTGAAATATTTTGTTTTTCTTCACTGTCACATCTGGCCAGCAGATGTAACCCATTTTCAAAATGTCTCCTTTTTTAACTCGTTTTTGGGCAGTGAATATTTTTCTGATTACTCAAGAAAATGGGACTTATTAAATGCAGAACATTGTTGAGGGGGGGGGGGGGCTTCATCACATTTTGATGACAAGAACATGTGCTCATATTTGTGTCTCCGAGTCCCATGCTGCTATGCTTATATATTAGTATATGACATTATTAAAAAAACAAAACAATTCTTTTATATAGTTCATATCGATTCTTATGAGAATCAATTTCCAAAGCAATTATTTTTTAATTGCAATAGAAATGACAGATCAGAGTTATATCATACTGTGATAATTGATATTAATCACAGTATGATACAACTCTTATCTGTCATACATATGTGTCTAAAGAAGCTTTGTGTCATTTTAAACAAAAGAGAGAAAAAAGGAAAATGCAGTTTAAATTCCCAGAGAAACTAACGAAATCCAAGATATCGCAGACTTAGCATTCGTTGGAAAATTCATTAAAAAAAAAAGGGGGGTTTCAAGTATCTAACAGTGAAACAAAAACAGGGGACCTTAATTTAAGCATGAAATATTAAAACGGGGATCATCAGCTGTTTACCATGTAACTGTTTCGGAGATTTAAAAACAGAACAGTTATAATATTCATGGCTCTCCAATGGTACTGATCAAACGACCATTTCCCCAATTATATATATATATATATATATATATATATATTTTTACATGGTTCACCCCAAACGAGGCGGGCCGCCACTGTAGACGTAAGGGGCAACTGAGAAAAAAGAAAAGGGGAGAAGTTGGGGGGTCAGCCTAAATTGGGATCTGCGCAGTGAGATGTCTGTTCACATTAGTTTTAAATTTCTGCATGTCAGTACTGTCGGGGAAACAGAGGGAAGGGAGGGAGTTCCAAAGGCCAGCAGCACGAGGAAAGAAGCTATTTGAGTAGAAGGCTCTCTGGCATCTGGGGACCTCCACAGTGAATGAATGAGATTTAGTTGATTGTCGAGTTGGTCTAGTGAATTTACGTCAAGGGGGCACCAGAGTAGCCAATTCATCGGAGCATAATCCATTGAAGTGTTTGTAAAACAAACATAAGGATGCTACATTGCGGCGATGGGACAGGGACTGGAGCTTGGTTGATAGTGAGGGACCTATTAGGTTGGCGACTCTTTTTTGGACCTTGTCAAGGAGGGAGAGACTAGTAGATGATGCACCAGCCCAGATGTGGCAACAATACTCCATGCATGGGCGGATGGTGGCTTTGTACAGATACAGGATAATGTCAGGTGTGAGGAGTTTGCTAGCATGGTAGAGGGAGCCAACCTTCTTTGAGGCAGCCTTGGCAATGTCCTCAATGTATTTGTTCCAATTCATGTTACCTGTGAAGGTTAGGCCGAGGAGTTTGAATGATGAACTCTCAGGTAGGGTGTTATTTGCCATGGCAATCGGTGGTTGAAGAGGTTTCTTGTAGTTATTGAAGGAAAGGAGCTTTGTCTTTGCGGCATTAAAAGTTACCAACCATTTATGACCCCAATCCACTACAGCCTGGAGATCATTTTCTAAAGATTCAGCCATTGCCTCGGATATGGTCGCGTCAGTTTTACCAACATGACGAGAGTAAAGCATGGTGTCGTCAACAAATAAACCAATCTCTGACTCTATGTCGTCAGGGAGATTGTTTATATAGATCAGGAACAACAAAGGTCCAAGGATAGATCCCTGGGGTACACCTGCATTTATGTCATGTTGCTTAGATGAACGGCCATCGAGGACAACCTGGATTTTTCTTTTGTTTAGGAAGGATCTAATTATATTAAGTAGTTGCCCAGTAATACTGTATGAGCGTATTTTCAGGAGAAGCCCTTTATGCCAAACCTTGTCAAAGGCCTTGGATATATCAAGCGCTACTGCCCTAGCTTCACCTGCCTTGTCGAGTGTATGATACATGCGTTCAGAGATGACCGTTAGGATGTCTGCAGTAGATTGTGCTTGTCTAAATCCATACTGGCAGTCAGATAGAAGTTTAGCATTAACTAAGTGCCGTACTATCGCTAGATTGATTAAGGATTCAAAGATTTTGGCAAAGATCGGCAGTAGACTGATTGGGCGGTAGTTCTGAGGGTCGGTTCTATTCCCAGAACTCTTGTAGACAGGTACCACAGAGGCAATTTTCCAGCTATCGGGGAAGCAAGATTCAGCTAGGCATTTATTGAAGAGTTTGGAGAGGACAGGGGCCAGTTCAGCAGAACATTTCTTTATTACTATTACGGGTATAAGATCAGGCCCACAAGCTTTAGAGGTGTCAAGGTTTTTTATGATGTCTCTGACCTGGGATGGGGTGATGACCAGGTTATCAAGTGTGACTTCGGTCCGCAAAGGGAATTCAGGGAGGGGGTGGCTGTCTGAGTCTAAAGTAGAGTTAGAAACAAAACGCTGGGCAAGTAGTTCAGCCTTATCAGTGGCCGTGCAAACGACATCATTGTGGTTTGATAGTGGGGGAATCGTTGATTGACCATTATTCACTACACTATTCTAGATTTTCCAGAAATCGCGAGTACCTAGTTTCTGTGATTGGATGCGTCTTTTTGTTAACTCATTATACCTTCTCTTTGCTTCGCCTATCACGGCCTTGCAATTATTTCTTGACTCTATAAATTTATGTCTATTAGTAGCTGACTTATGGCGGCCAAATTTACAGAATGCTTGTTGCCTCGCAGAAATGGCAGCTGCACATTCTGAAGTGAACCATTGAGGAGAGTGGGGCTTGCTAAAGAATTTTCGCATGGGGACATAGGCTTCAATGCCTGCTTTGACCCATTCAGTTAATTCGTTTGCACACTGGTTTGCAGGTAGTGAGGTTTCCCTCCATGGGGCGTCACTGATGTGATCTCTGATTGACTCGAAATCAGCCTGCTCATAGTATCTTGTTGTTTTGAGCAATGGTTCATCAGCTATTGGACGACTTTTTAGGGTGATATGTATCATTAGCACAATGTGATCAGCATTCCCGAGTGGGCTATGAGCTTTCGTTACACAAGCTTCGGGCATTGAGGTCAAGAAGAGGTCTAGAAGTGAGGCTTGCTGGTCTACTCGATCGGGGATGCAGGTCGGAAAATCGACAGTCTGAGAGAGGGAGTGAGCTAGGGAGAAATTATACGTAAAGTTGCCGGCTGCGTCAGTAAGTCTAGAGAATCCCAACCAGTCGCGGTGGTGGGCATTAAAATCCCAAAATACATGTATCTGGGCATTCGAGTCAATTAAGAGTGCTCTATCTATGCTTTCAGAGACAGAGTTTAGCAGAGTACAGTCCTGGGTCGATGAGGAGCGGTATAAGAAATATAAGTAGCTGACGCTGTGATGTAAAGTCAATCTAAAGCACATGTAATCATGGTCATCTGATTCTAACCTATGTTCTCTAGTCAGGGGGAGGGTGTTCCGAACATAAACTCCTAGCCTGTGCATATGTTTGTCAGTCTTTATGGTAGAGTGGGAGGTAGTCAGTCATGTCGAAGTGGTGTGAGGAGATTGAGGATTTAAGGTTAGTTTCACTAAGAGCTAGGATATCCGGGGAGTTTGTCAGCAGAAAGGTTTCTACGTCGTTGATGTTGGTTCTAAGACCCCGGATATTTGTGAATGCGAGCCTCAAGGGCGGAGGCAAAAGTTTTTTTTGTTGAGTGTCTGGTTTAGGTTTGCTTTTATTTCTTTGTAATGACATGTTTGGTTTGATTATAGAGTGGGTTGGCCAAGGTGGGTACTTGTTTGGTGCCAATAAGCTCACACAACCAGTCTATTAGTCACGACTTGGTCCATGGGGGTTGTGGCCTCGGGAAAGCCCACCGGAGATAATTGCAGGGTCCCTTTCCATGCGGGACATGGCACATACAACTACCCACGGTATTATGCAACTGATGATGGAGCAGCCATTCTTGGCGCTACCCAAGAGTTTGGGCTCCTTCCTATCAGTCGGAAACAGCAGCTAGACAAGCTGTCTAACCTGTACCCTCAACCTGTCGGAGCAAGAGAGACCTAGACTGGTCATGTAAGACTTAGTAACTAAAAAACTTTCCCCAAGTAGCCCAGATAGAGAGAAAGAGGATGGCGTTCATTGTCCTAGTAAGGAAACAAGGCTAGGCACTGAGTGTTTAGAAGCGCCCAGCGCTGTTACCTCTGCGCCTGACTAATAAACAAAGAAGGAGTGCAAAGGCCGGCGATAGGCAGAACCTATCTACTCCTTAATCAATTATAGGTTTGCAAACCGGATATTCTGTTCGAGATTCCAACTCTAGGAAGGTTGTCGATCAGGACTGAGGAGGCCTCCCTCCCCAACGGTTTACTGCCATGGCGTAAGTAGCTGGTAGCAGGGTTTTTTTGTCAGAGATTTTCTTCTCTTCGATAGATGGCCTTACGAGGTCTTACGGGTCCAACACTCCGAGAGGGGTAACAGTAGCCTGCGCCCGTGTACTAGTCGGGTATTTCATAGGCCCCACAGGTAAAAAAAGAAATAAATAGAAATAAAAATAAATAAATAATGATAATAATTATAATAATAATTCCATATATAATATATAATATCTAACTATATATATATATATATATATATATATATAATAATACTAAATCTTTGTGGATCTTATTTGTACCTTGTCATCGTGCACACTGGAGGACATAAAGCTACCATTCATGATTTGATGTCAGTCATCCATTTTCAAATATATATATATATATATATTTCTTGATAATAATCATTCAGAAAAGAGAGAGGGTTAAAGAGAGAGATGATGGAAGAGATATTTAATAATATAACACATCACTCAATAAGTCCCGGGCCTACCATATAGATGATGCCACTAATAAATTAAAAATCCATATGATTTTTATAAAGCATTAACCTTCAAATGGCCTAATCGGATTACTAGTTTACAAATGAGTTATTAAGTGAACCTACTGTTGACATTTTTCAAAACGGTAAAAAAAAATCTGAATTTCGTCTATTGATAAAATATTGTTTTCTGATGGAAAAAAATACTGTTCAAGCAAAGCAATGGCTTGATAAGTGTTATTCCGACTTTACTCCATTAGAAATAAAAAAGAAAAAACGGTTAAGAGATGGTATGTAGACAGAATGATGCTGAACACCCAGGTTGTTCAAATTCAGCAGCTGTCCCGGAAATCATCAAAATAATCCACAAACTCGTTTGGCCAATCTTAAATTGAAGTTGCCTGAGATAGCAGAGAAGTTGAAGATATCAGAAGGCAGTGCATTGACCATTTTGCATGAATATTTGTCAATGAGAAAGCTGTGTTCAAAGTGGGTGCCGCATTTGCTCACAGTCGATCAAAGACAATAACACGTTGATGATGCAGAGCGTTGTTTGCGACTGTTTCAACACAACAAAAGGAGTTTTTGTGTCAATACCAATATGTGACAATAAATGAACTATGTATCCACCACTTCACTCCGGAGTCAAAGCTGAGTGGACAACAGCAGGTTAAAGCCGTCCAAAGCGACCAAAGACACAAACATCAGCAAGTAAAGTTTTGGCCTCTGTATTTTGGGATGTGCAAGGTATTTTGTTCATCAATTAACTTGAGAAAGGAAGAACTATGAATAGTGAATATTATATAGCACTATTGGTGTTTGAAGGAAAAAAAATCGCTAAATGAAGAGGAAAAGGTGCTCTTTCACCAAGACAATGCACCATCTCACAAATCGATCACAACAATGGCAAAACTACATGAATTGCATTTCGATATTTTTCTGCACACACTCTACTCTCCAAATCTGGCCCCCAGCGACTACTTGCTGTTTGCAGACCTCAAAAGAATGCTTCAGAGAAAGAGATTGGTTCCAATAAATTAGTATCAGACTCTAAGGAGTATTTTGAGGTCAAAGACAAATCATTTTACAAAAAAGGCATCGAATTGTTAGAGAAACATTGGAATCAATGTATCATCCAAGAAGGAGACTATGTTGATGAATAAAGTCGAATTTTGCCTAAAAGTTGTTTTATTAGTTATGCCTCAGGACTTATTGAGTGATGTGTTATATAACAAATACTGACTCAACGGGTCACAGGTGGTCTAGCATACTACCAACTGTGGAGCGTGTTATCTTGCTTACTTACATATAGTTTTTCTTTTTTATAAATAATGAACCGGACCTGCTCATATCCCGCTTTTGCGGAAAGGTAGGTAAATAATATTCAGTAGCAGTATAGGGAAAAGTAATATAGAAAAGGAGGAGGGGGTGCAAGAGAGAGATATTTAATAGTATATGTAACAAATACTGACCTAATAGGCCACAGGTGGTCTAGCTATATATATATATATATATATATATATATATAAATAAATAAATAAAGTTAACAAGTCTTTTTTTAAATCTCCCCATATTTCATTCACATACTATAATAATCACTCTGGAATGCATGAAGAATTTCTTACTCTTTTTCTCAACTTGATACTCCATTCACACTGCTCATAAACGGATTAAAATTGCTATTTCCATTCCTTAATGTGTCATCGAATTTGTCATGTTAGTCAAAATACATCAGAGAATAATGCTTGGAAAAGACATTCCTTTTTGTGTTAAATTAAGGTTGATATCCTGTTTTCTGACAAATTCATACTTTTATGTTGAAAGATTCATTATTTATGCTGCGTGTGTTCAGATTGAAATGTCTTAGAGGTTAAATAAATTAATTGTGTAGCTAAACTCGAGTGGAATTCATTAAAGTTTTCTATTTATTTTCCCATTAATTTTTTTTAGACATTTGTAAGTTTTAAGAATATTCCCTAGGTTTTATAGAAGATATGAAAACAGTGTTAAAAATAACAGAATTCGTCTGTTTAATTATACCTTTTTATAGTTTTTCAATTTTTCTGATGGTCTTTTTGGGATTAAAATCCAAAAATTTAATAAATGTCCCATAGGTGTCACATACGTTTTCAAGTCTTCGTCGAATCATCCTCAGGTGTCAAAAGCAAATGAACCAAAAAAACTGGAGCAAGAAGAGAATTTTTAAAAGACGTCGGAGAAATGCGCAGAAAACATTTTCCGCATTGTTCCAGGAAAGCCGTTGATAATTTGAATTCAGCGATGCCGGAGTGGCATCACAGAATAAAATCGTATCACGTTAAGCATTTTAAAATGTTACTACTGGTTTCATACGTAATGTTATTAATTGTAGGTTGTTGTGTTTTTATGTAGATAGCTTCAATATATATATATATATATATATATATATATATAATTAAAAACTTATCTGTGAGCATGACCTTTTATCCTATAAATCTAGGTGTGTATATATATATATATATATATATATATATATATATATATATATATATATATATATATAAGCCAATTAAATGCATTGCTACTCTACCAACTGAAATATCGTTCTTGGCCTTTTGGCTAAGATCAAAGTGTAGTATGTGTTCCGATGGATACTGCACCCCCATAGACTGGTATTGGCTTGGCCTTCAGGGCTTGATTTACGCCGATTTATGGGTCTGTCCTGTGCAGTTCTAGGAGGTCCACCCTCCCAAGCTTCGCCTCCCCTCTTTAGGGAGGAGTAAGTTTATTGCTTACTGCCTGAGGCGCCCCTACCGGGTAATGCCGACGGAGCTGCCCAGGCAATTTTTAAACCCCACTTTCCCGACCCGACCTTGGGTCACATCTTGTGGGAGTAAGATAAAAAACTGGCCTTGTGCCTAACTCCTGGAGAGGAGTAAATCAATACTCTACCAACTGAAATATACTTTCATAAAACCAGAGCTATACTAAAAAAAAATTGCATGATCTAAAACAATCAAACAAATAAATGACAATCTGAAAATCACTATTCCACAAGACACGTATGGGCACGAAATGACCTACAATGTTGAGGTGTCGTAAAACAAGCATTCAATCTACCGAAGTCAATCAGCATGCTTTTCACTTTCTAAAAAGAGAGGTGACAAACCGAATAGCATTCTTAATATAAGTAACAGCCAGAAAACGTCACCTATGGAATCATTAACAACATTCACAATTCTTTCTGCAATTCAACCATATTTGGTACAAATAAACTTCAATCTATTCCTGACTTGTCCACCAATTTTCAATCAGTAATGTCCAACAGTCTTTATCATCGTTCAATGATATGATGGGGACACTTTGGTTATCGTCTCATCTTTTAAAGCTGTTCAATCATTAGCACGTTTGGATTTTGAATCTCTTGCTATGTCTAGCCACATTGAAAAGTCGTGACACAAAAAAACAGTATGGCTGACTATATATACATACATATATATATATATATATATATATATATATATATATATATATATAATGTCATTTATTTATTTATTTATTTTTTTAAATACTTTTGAACGAATTCAATTATTTATACAAAAGAGCATTTTTACCTTAATGCTAGTTGGGAATAATTTTCCATTCACTAATTTTATGCCCCCATATGGGAAGCGATATATATATATATATATATTCTTTTGTAATTTAATTATCCACAGTTTTACGACTCATCAGCGTGGCTGAACCAAGCGAGATTCGAAACCAGGACTCCAGAGTATTAAGCCTGCAGCTTTACCACAGAGCTAATTCCTGCTAGTACTGGAATGTATCGCATATTTATAGATGTCATTTATTTGTTTTTGTTTGCGATACTTTTGAACGAATCTCACGAGGTTCGGCTACACTTATGAGTCATAAAACGACAAAACACGTGTCCATGGATAATTAAATTTTAATATATATATATATATATATATATATACCATCACACATATGAATATACAGATTAAATTCTCTTCAGTATTTCATGAGATAGAAAGTATTATATCAGCTGTTCAAAAAGTGTTAAGGCGTCTCAATGCAATCATTTTCTGATTCTCACTTACAAGTGTTGTTGATGATGATGATGCTGATGATCGGGCCTGTTTCTCTTAATATGCCGACCAGATTAACAGTTCTGTCTCAGCCTCAATCGACCATCATCTTTTCTCAAATGATGAAGCATTGACAGAAATCAAAAGCTGATCAGCAAAAATAACTAAGAATTACAACAGATCAATTTCCTAGTGGCAACCTGCTGGCTGAACATGTAAGTCAGCAGATTTGACTGGCAGCAAAGTACCCCCCCCTCTCCCCAATCACTCCCCACTCCACCCACCTATCCGCTTCTTTTCTTGTCCCCCCACCCCCTCTTCCTGATCTCGTTCTTCCTTACAAACTGTCATTAGTAAAGTTTGCATTCTACTTGATTAGCATTACTAACTTTACCATTTTTGTATTCTTGGTTCGATGATTTTCTCCTTCTTCATCGCTTACAGTATCGTTTAGTTATCTTGTAGAATTATGGTAAATGCTGACAGCCTCGGGATTTTCACCAGCGCCATCTGTTGGGTTACATTATGATTTGTTCTGTTGCGGATTTTTATCGACAACTCTCGCAGCAAAAAGTCTTTTATTCCAAACGACTGACGGTATTTATAAGCTATGCAAAGGTTGTGATAACAAGCATGATTCAGCATTACCATTAGATAGGCACTAAATTGAAAGTGCTCAATATGTAAGTGATAGAGCTATATTGAATATCTATCTTATATATAAAAAAAAGTCAATGTTTGTGTTTTATAGAAATGTATGTTGACGATTAGAACAGTTAAATACCTTTCAATACTTTTCACAGAATCTAAAAGACACCATTCAAATTTTCCTTCGATTCCATCTGAGGTCACTAGGGGCAATTATCGGTTATGTCTATAAAATAACTGAAATATATTAAAACGTAAAGAAACAAAATTCATCTTTTTTAATTAGATTTTCTTAATTTTATAAAAAAATAAAATTAAACGAAGTATATGTCAGTGAAAAATGTATTTAAAAAAGGTTTAAACATTTTAAAAAAACTATTTTTATTGGTATTGTTAAGATTTAAAATAATTAAAGAAAAAAGGAATTATTTGCCATTTTACAGAAGAATTGTTAAGAAACGCAATGTCAACAAGTAGTTTTTTTTTTAAGAACACTACCACACTGAGTCTTTTTTATTACTTGACCTCATATCAGAAATGTTATTTTTAACTTTTCTTTCAAGGCAAAAAATTATAAACATGACAATATTTGAAGTTATTTTTCCTAAGAAACCTTCTGTCCAGCAATATGTCTCCACGCAGGTAACATCGGGTGAATACCGTTATATATAGAAATATATATATATATATATATATATATATTGAGGAAGGATGAAAGTAATCCGACATAATGAAAAAGGAAAAACCAAAAAATACTTGTTTATGTATTCATCAACATTTCGTCTTTATTGTAAGACTTCCTCAGGATGATAGTTTGAAGAAAAATGTCATGCAAGTACATAGAAGTTTGGGGTTGACATTATGGTGAAATGAAGGGATATAGCAGCTGTAGCTACTATGAGACCTAGAGAGTCCAGGATGTGAGTCAATGGTCCAGAAAGATTCAAATGAATATGAAAAGCTTTAAGTGGACAAGATTAAGACAGCTATGAAATGGGGAGGGATGAGTTTCTTCAAACTATAATCCTGAGAAAGTCTCACAATAAAGACGAAACGTTGATGAATACATAAACAACTATCTTTTGGTTTTTAATTTCCCATATATATATATATATATATATGTGTTTATAGGTGGGTTTTATTTATTTTTAATGTTTTTTATATAATTCTAATGGTTGGATATATGTATGTTTTTTTTTGTGGGGGTTGTGTGTGTAATTGGAAGTATGGGTGTTTTTGTGAGACGTCTGGGTAATGGTTGGATTCATATGTTTTGCTAATTTCTTTTGTGGTGGAGGGTTATGAGAGTGCGGAGAGATGTTTTGTCTGGGTAACGGGTTCTATTATGTTCAGTCTTTTTAAGCAAATGTTGAATATAAAAATAAATTCATGTTTAACGTATTTGACATCCAGACAACACCTTGTTATTCCACTCTGTGTGTGCGTGTGAATTTCACGCCTCAACATAACTTTCGTAATTACACTTTGAATTATTTTTAAATGCAGTAGATTAAAATAAAAAGAAATTAAAAACATTTTACTTTAAAAAAATAATTTAATTACAAAATTAAATTCACCAGGATGCATTTCAGTTTTTTTGTAAATAAATCAGTTATTTTAATCTTTTGTTAATAGTTAAAACAAAAAAAAAACAATCACTTTGTAACTCTTCGAAATTTTAAAGGAATTTGAATCATTTAAACTGTCGACTAAAAGGTCAGTTTAAAAAAAAATGTTAAATT
>OY744517.1:72906784-72911784 GCA_963556195.1 Sepiola atlantica
CAATACTTTAGTTTTTGTAAGTTTTAAGAAGTGTTTTTCGGCTAAAATTTGTTTTGTTTATTTCAAAAAATCTCGGAAGGGTCAGTCTACACACACATAAAGTTTGGTGAGTTTAACTTTTATTTTGTGGAAGTTATTCAAATTCAAGTTATTCAAATTTAAAGATAGGACCCTTATTTTGGCCCACCCTGTATATATATATATATATATATATATATATACTAGCAAGAAACTACCCGCCATCTGGGCAACAATTAATCTAGCTGTAACCGTCTTTACAGAAAAACAAAGAAATAATTTTAATTTTAAATTTTCATAATTTGGAGAAAAACAACAAAGAGATGATTGTCATGATGTTATTTGATTAAATTTAATGTATATGAACATAGTCACATTTTATTTATTAGGAAGAAAAGCAACAAATAGGTTATCTTATATGGTTTTTTCGATATACAAAGTGGAGAGAATTGATTCTGCATAAACATAAAAATTAATTCCCATTAAAAACTGGTTATATAATGAAATGAATAAACGAAAAAGCAGAACACCAATTGGTCAAATGAAACAATTATAATTTCTTGAGTAATTTAAAATGGTTACTTTGTTTTTTTTTGCCTTTATTAAAAGAAAATAGATTCATATTTTTGAAAAATCTTAGTTTTATGTCTTTATATTTATATAATAGAAACATAAAGACATAAAACTAAGATTTTTCAAAAATATGAATCTTTTTTTTTTTTGTAATTTAGAAAGATGAGAAGTGGGGGGGGGCTTTTCTTTTTCGTAGCAAATGTAATTATTATTTGTACTCACTAGGAGATCTCACACAGATCATCGTCAGTGATTGCTCACCGACAACAACCAGTGGTATTTCCTGGAGTCTGAGTGACAACAAGTCTCCCCAGATTTCCAGTATTCTTCACCTCTTTTCGATAACGAGCAGTATCGCAACAGCCCCTTACCATTGCTTTCTCGCTGGTAAGGACAATTGGTCTTCTCTGAGATTTGGATGGCAATAAGTCTCCCCAAGGTCCCAGCATTCTCTGCACTTTTCCAGTGGAGGTCTGGTTTGTGCTGTCCCTCCTCGGTCTTCTAATCCTCCTCGACCCTTTACAAATATTTTGTCTGGTGTCAGCCTAGGTTGGCCCCAGTTTAAAAAAAAAAAAAAAAAAAAAGAAATTAATAAATAAAAAAGATCTTTTAATTAATTTAAAAAAAAAAAAAAAAAACAGTTAAATTTCTTTTAATTTTTAAATTTTCTCCTTTTTCTTCCTTTCAATTCCTTAATTTTTTTCCTTTTCTCTTTCCTTATTTAAAAAAAAAAAATTCTTTTTAATTTAAAAAAATTATTATTATTATTATTATTACACAAAACAAATATTTATTAAATAAAAATTCAGTTTTCAAGATAATCGTATCTATTTAACTATTCAAGGAAAAACTTTGTTAGTCATTGCGTTCAATGCAGAGTTTATTTTTTTAAAGAAATTATTGCAAAATAATCTAAGTTGTTCGTGTGTTTACATCTACCTGTACATAAGTATTCCTGTGTAACCTTAATCAGAAGTTGTCATTTAAATTTCAAAATAATCTAACTAGATGCTTTAATTTAGAATGTTATGCATTTTTAATTAAATTGCTTTAATTAATATTTCTACTACTAATAATTATATTAATATCAATGAAACTATTGCATATATATATATATATATATATATATATATATATAGTATAAATTTTTATTTATATAAACATTATCTGTTACATATGTGCATACATGTTTCGGTTGTACTCTTCAGAGAGTCAACCTCTTCAGACCAAAGAAGACAAGGAAGTGGTCTGAACAGGTTGACTCTCTGTGAAGAGTACAACCGAAACATGTATGCACATATGTAACCAATAATGTTTGTATAAATAAAAATTTATACTAAAGAACAGCTCTACTTGTTATTGAGCACTTTTTTTATAAACACTGGAGTTTCAACGGATTTACATCTACAGAAACTAATACAATACGTGTACCATATATATTTATAAATAAATATTAAATTATTAATAACTACAGATGCTAGCATTTCAAGCTTATTGCTCTCATCAGTGCAGGAAAGTAACAATTTCAGATGGTTGAGAGGTGTGAACCCGATTCACAGAGTCAGCCTAGAATCTGCAAGCAGTCGCCATATATAAGAAAATAGGTAAATAAAATTACAAATAACTCGTACAGAATATTAATGTATAAGAAATCTTTTATAAAATAAGTATGCAAATGAAGCATTATTGCTAATGTCAGCTGTTGATGTCTATATATCTCTATCATAAAGTTAGGTATGTGCAAATATTTATATATTTCTATATATAGGATTCATTCCTAAACTAATAAACTGATCGTTATAAATATTGGAACACAGCTGCTGGGTGTACGGATGGGTAATATGAGCTATATTTAGTTTTAAGTGAACAAAGAGAGGGTGGAAGCCTTTTGTGAAAATTCAGATACCTTTGATTTTGTGAAATTTTAATGATAGGTGTTAGACATCAATTAATAAATATTTCCCAAATTTCAGTTTCTTTCGAGTATTTTAAAGAGTGTTTAAGGGGCATAATATGAACACAACCTCCTATTTTGAAATTGAAATATTTCAGATTTGCATTAAATTTGATCCATAATTATTAGACACCAATTAAGCAAGATTATCTGAATTTCAATTTCTTAAGAACCCTTAGAAAATCAGCAAAATATATTATATACTGTTGGAAATAAATTCCATGTTAACTGTTTAAATATATTTGAAGAATACACGTCCCAGGATGGGTAAAATGAATTCTCCGAAGAGAACAAGTTTGCACCATTTTTATATCCCTTTACAAAGATTAAGATATAATGCTTCTAAATGTTATGTCTAAAATACTTATTCCAATTTTGATCAAAATTCATTAGATGATTTTGATTCTAGAAGATGTCTAAAATTTAGGCTTGAAGTGATGCTAAAAGTGTTCTGTTCAGGGAATTAATTTTACTCGTCCTGGGACGGGTATTTTTCTAGTATTTTTATATGGTTAACATGGAATTTATTTTTATATGGTTAACATGGAATTTATTTTTATATGGTTAACATGGAATTTATTTTTATATGGTTAACATGGAATTTATTTTTATATGGTTAACATGGAATTTATTTTTATATGGTTAACATGGAATTTATTTTTATATGGTTAACATGGAATTTATTTCCAACAGTATATAATGTATTTTGCTGGGGTTTTTTTATATCACACTCCTGTTTGCATGGATAATATCATTCAATAAACAGTTAATTTATTCCACAAGGTTGGAATAAACAAAGAAAACCACAAAGAGAAAAATGAGATTTGTACTGGATTTGAACCTCTGCCTCAGAAAGAGGAAGCACTTTACGCATAATTTATGCTTTGATAAATTGTTTATCTTCCCCAGTGTGCCATCTGGATTTTATGACCACTGTTTTACAATCCTGCATCAGGTTTCTGAAAACTTCCGGGTATGGCATTTCTTGTGAAGGTCTTAGCGCTTCCGAAAAGTTGTGCTACTGCATTGAGTTCTGATGCAAGACATTGTGACCTAACATTTAGTTACAACATAGATTTTCATCATGTGGCATCTCAACCCTTTATATAAAAATCCTTTTACTTGTACGCCCACTCCACAATATACTACTACTTTTATTAGGTATGCCAAACCGAACTTTTATTTCCATTATATCTAAAACTTTTAATGTGGCCACATAGATCTATGCAAAACACAAACAATGATATGAAAATTTATTTTAGTAGTTCAATTAACCAACAAATTATGACTGTTCAAAGTCTGTTGGAAATTAGAAATTTGTCAGCTTGTGTGCTATTGGTCCAGAAGCCAATTTTCACAGTATATAACTAAAAATGCAGGCGTCAAAAAAGTGAAAAGTCCTAACAAGTGTAATATCAATTTGTGTTAAATGAAAATTATAATGGTAACAATAATTATTAGATCAAACCAGCCTAAACATTGTGCAAAATTTCATTAGCTCTCAAGAAAACATACAAAAATGACATGGAAGTCAACTTTGACTGTTCATATAAGATTCATTTCAATAGCTAACACATTGAATCTTAATGATTCATAGCACAATATGGATCAAGCTAGATTTTTCTTTTAAAATTGAATCAATAAAAAGGTTGGGATTTGGATGATGTAAAAACAGACAGAAATACAATTTTATAATACGACAAACATTTCATTCACTAAAGTTTTTAACTTGGAGTTTCTTGTGAAAGACAACTTAAACCCCTATATTAAACCCACCGTATTTACAAGTGGCCCTTTTGTTTTAAGATAGTGCTGTTTTTATACGCATAAAGACGAACGATATTGTGTGTATTATGTTGAAAAACATCAACATTAACAAATAATTCACCTGTCACTGAAAATATTAACCTAACTTGAAGTAAGCTGGAAAAAAAACTTTTAATGACACAAGAGAAAAAATTGTACATGTATAAAGAGAAAAAATTAAATTCTATTTACATCCAAATCTTATCAAAATAACCCAAAAAATAAATTAGTTATCATAAGTTGAAATTGAATGAAATTTCACTATATTTAGAAATTTTCACACAGTAAACTGGCTGGATTGTGGTACCTACCTCTACGGAAAATACAGACTTGCCACTTTAAGTTTCCCACTGTTTTTTTGAGCCCAAGGAAAAAACAAATACGTCCTGTTTAGCTTAATATTTCCGGAGTGATATAAAGTAGCCTTTTGTGAGTGGTAGGATACAAATATGAAGAAATAAATTGGATGAAAATGATGCTATGTATATCAGCAATGATGATTATTTATTATATAAATACAACTGAAAATAAATTACCTTGACATGAGGACGTATTTAATTGTCTGTCACTGAGCGAACGTTCATTGAATATTGTTTTCCGAATATCAGCTGCCAAATGTATGGGGTATAGGTAGATAATTCTGCTCTCC